>CM067343.1:6644241-6706231 GCA_034190875.2 Urechis unicinctus | reverse complement strand
GACAAAGTCATCATATCACTGTTGAATTGATATAAACAAACTTTGATACTTATCATATTAAACCATATCAATCATACAGCAAGGCAGTTTTCAGTCATGCTTCAGAGGAAATTGCATTGTGACATCTGCTATAACGGACACAACAGGTTTGTTTCTTTTCATAAACACCATGCTTGATATCGGTTGTTAGAGTAAAATTGAGAATGAAATATAAAACATGTGTCCATTTATTCAAGGTGACGACGCTTGTGTGGTGAAGCCACTCTCGCAGCCAGTGCCTTCTGGTAAGTGTGCAGTGGCAAAAGCCCCGTCGACACATTGTGTATTTCAGTTCAGTGCGACGTGCTGTAAAATATTACCCAATGCCTTTGTCTCTGGTAGTCTTCTTGTCTTCTTATGAACAGGAATATTCTGCTTTGTCAAATAATAAGTTATTGATATTAATGCCAGTGTAATAGCGTAATATCAAGCTGAACTAATACACTGGATGATGTGATTATGCTCAGGATGCGCCGATACACCAGGCTATATCCTTACCATCACCAGTCAATCTGCGCCTGATGTTGTTGTCAATTGTTCCATCATTATAGAGGACTACCCTCAATTCTGTTTCACCCATTCCACCACCACAACTAGGTGTTGTGCGTCATGCACACAAAGAGGTCTTGTCCCTCCTCAGATGCCAGGTCTGTACTTATTGAGTTGCAAGGTAAAGGTCAAAACTTGCATGAATAGGGTTGCAACAATATGAGAACAAGTTCAGCGTAAATAATATGTGAAGTTGACTTGTTGGCCTAGGCGATAACAATAACCCCTATATATATGATTTTTAAGTTGAAGGAGCATGGAGTGCATGGGGGTCGTGGAGCAGCTGTTCACAGACTTGTGGAACTGGGTCACAGTCCAGAACAAGAACTTGCACCAATCCACCCCCTTCAAATGGGGGAGCAAATTGTGTTGGTCTTGGAAGTGGTAGCCAAGATTGCAATACCCAAGTCTGTCCAATAAATGGAAGTTGGACAAACTGGAGTGCATGGTCGACATGTTCACAGACTTGTGGAACTGGATCACAGTCAAGAACAAGAACTTGCACCAATCCACCCCCTTCCAATGGGGGAACAAATTGTGTTGGTCTTGGAAGTGGTAGCAAAGAATGCAATACCCAAGTCTGTCCAATAAATGGAGGTTGGTCCAAATTGGAGTGCATGGTCGACATGTTCACAGACTTGTGGAACTGGATCACAGTCAATAACAAGAACTTGCACCAATCCACCCCCTTCCAATGGGGGAACAAATTGTGTTGGTCTTGGAAGTGGTAGCAAAGAATGCAATACCCAAGTCTGTCCAATAAATGGAGGTTGGTCCAATTGGAGTGCATGGTCGACATGTTCACAGACTTGTGGAACTGGATCACAGTCAAGAACAAGAACTTGTACCAATCCACCCCCTTCCAATGGGGGAGCAAATTGTGCTGGTCTTGGAAGTGGAAGCCAAGATTGCAATACCCAAGTCTGTCCAATAAATGGAGGTTGGTCTAATTGGAGCGCATGGTCGACATGTTCACAGACTTGTGGAAACTGGATTACAGTCAAGAACAAGAACTTGTACCAATCCACCCCCTTCCAATGGGGGAGCAAATTGTGCTGGTCTTGGAAGTGGAAGCCAAGATTGCAATACCCAAGTCTGTCCAATAAATGGAGGTTGGTCTAATTGGAGCGCATGGTCGACATGTTCACAGACTTGTGGAACTGGGTCACAGTCAAGAGCAAGAACTTGCACCAATCCATCCCTTTCCAACGGGGGAGCAGATTGTGTTGGTCTTGGAAGTGGTAGCCAAGATTGCAATACCCAAGACTGTCCGATAAATGGAGGTTGGTCTAATTGGAGCGCAAGGTCGACATGTTCGCAGACTTGTGGAACTGGGTCCCAGTCAAGAGCAAGAACTTGCACTAATCCATCCCCTGCCAATGGGGGAACAAATTGTGTTGGTCTTGGAAGTGGTAGCCAAGATTGCAATACCCAAGACTGTCCGATAAATGGAGGTTGGTCAACATGGGGCTCATGGTGTGTTTGTTCCGAGACTTGTGGGTCGGGGTTGCAATCGCGTACTAGAAGCTGCACCCACCCACCTACCTCTAATGGGGGATTTACTAGTCTACTAGTGGTCGAACATGTTCAGGGTTAAGCTGTCCAGTAAACGGCGGGTGGTCCATCTGGGGTGTATGGTCTCAATGCTCCTGTGTGGCAGGAAGTCAAATAAGAGCCAGAAGAATATTTGTATTCACAATTGTTGCATCATTTCTTTGTAAACGGCATAAGCATCATAACCACGTTGTGTTGAAATCTGTGTGATCATATGATGCAGTGCCGCTGACCACTTCCACTTCCAGTTCAAGGACAACACCAATCGGCTCATCTTCAATAGGTTACTTTTAGAAGATTATTACTGACTAAAACTCATACCTTTATAAATATTTACATATGCGCAATGTGAAGGTTTATATCCTCTTCATAACAGTCATTTGATCTATCGCTAGACAATATATATTCCTGCTGTAACCGCTAATGCTTATGTGGTGAATTCTGAAGTGCTGAGCCTGTGATTTCAAGCTATTATATTATTGCTACCTGATGTTTGCACTGCCAAACTGGTTGATGATACGAAGCCTGACTAAAATATAAGCTTGTTACTTCCCTTGATGCCAGCACCATGACACTGAGATAATAAGAGAGTACTTTCAATGATTGCTGTCATTATACTGGCAGTCTATGGAAAGCCAAAAAGTACAATGTGTGATAACCTAACATGTCATTTTGAATTATAGGATGGGTTTAAAGCAAGACTTGTAGTGGAACAGTTGCACAACTTTTTTTTATTATGGCTCTTTCAGATGCCATATCACCGCACAAGACTGACTCTGGAAACATCATGACTTATCTAACTCCTACAATCACAGGCGGTGCTCCACAAGTTGCTGGTAACCTTCTTCATTCTAACAAAGCCAATCAACTCAGATGTCAAAGTGCATGTGCTGCCCATACAAAGCTTCACAGTATCAATGTGATATGTGATTGAAGGTGACACGTACATCTCTCGCCAACCAGTGTCTATTTTCAGGTATAGCTGCAGGAACAACTGTCGCACTACTTGCAGTTTTGGTAGTTTTAGGAATGGTCATGGCATACATTTGCCGGTAAGATTTGTAATACAGTCCGCTTGTTTGCATGAATAACAGATATAACGCACATTGGGTTTTCTTGTGCATTGTGATTTTTCCAGCGTTTGCTATTTGCACACATGTTATATTAGAATTGTAATACACGATGCTCTATTGCTAATATGGATCATTCATTCATCTATCGCATATTAGCAAAGTTCTCAAGTACTCAAGTTCTCATACATTGCCTCTCCTAAGCTTTTCTATACAATTGCCTAACCCTTGGTCTCAGTGGTCATATGCAGTAATTTTAATTCTTAGACTCAAACAATAACCAAAATACGGTATTTGCTTAATTACGTGTCAAATATTAGAAAACTGACCCTTTTAACTTTTATATCATAATGAGCATTCCATTTAATTTATGATTTCAACACACATTACTGCATCGCTAGTCGTATCGCTGCTCTGTGTTTAAATCAGGTGTCGATCAAAGCGAGGAAATAACAGCTCCCACATTCAGCCTCGTGGTCGTATGGAGACGGCGACAGAGGGCGTGGACGGCAGTGTACACCAGGCTATCAGACTAGACACGCGTGTAGACACGATTGACACCAAGGCGTCATCTGGTACAAAAGGAGAATACACAGGAGATACCACAGGCGCCGCATATTACAACACAAAGCCTGTCACGAACGCGGGCGGGTCTGATGGTTATGCCAATTCACAACCGAAGGAGCACATAGTTGATACGGCAAATAGTACGGGAGTTTATGAAAAGCCACACGGTTATATGAATATGGCCACAGAACCTATCTATACTCCACTCAATCAATCGGCTGTTTACCGAAACATACGACGATGAAGCCGTTATGACTTTAAAAGAATAATGCATGGCAATATCGATTCTCTGAGCTGACGCCAACAGCTTCAGTCTATAATTTTATATTTAGACAAATATATTGGAAAGGCAATGTTTATTAGAGTGTTTACTCAGTACATCAGAATAATTTTTCTTGAACATTTCAAATGTCAAGCCTAACCTAATGAATTAACAACTCTATCTAGACTTCTAATTAACGCTGTTAGTTTTCTAGAATAAAGAAAATGTGGCTGTATGCTATTTGCTTGGTTTGGTATTCTTAAATTATATAAAGACTATTAATTCTAAAACAGCTGTGCCTAATAACAAGAAGACATTGTCGTTTGTGAGTCTACCCCAAAACATCTCAACTTGCATTAACCCCAAACAGTTTACCTATGAAGGCTTATCTTAATTTATTGTTCACACCACAGAAGCCATCACAAAGCTTTCCGCTAGGTCCACGTGGCACTACGTATTGACATACGTAAATTAACACCGTACGACCCACTTCCTCGGTGGTGTATAGCAGATTTGACAACCGCCGGACGAATAATTGAGATGACACAAAATGGTCATTTAGTATGTATGACTTAAATTTATTCAGTGTTCAGTTTCTCTTAGCATTACAGCATGATAATCAAGAAAGGAATAATTATATTTAATATTAAATGTCTGAGAATGAGCAACAAAAATATACATTGAATAATAAGTTTATCTCTCATGAAGTTGCAAAGATGAATACCCACAGCTATCAAGCTCATAATGTAAGCGCATCGGGCGTGTTATCTGACAATACAGGCTCTGCGAGTGGGGCGTATTGGCCATTATCAAAGTGGTGAGATCATATATTTCTGTCTTCCACATCTGAAACGAAAATAAACTTACTCAAATGTAGTGGTAAGAAAAACCCAAAGCAATTCCATAATACCAATATCTATGGTGTCAGTGAACTTCCTATTTTTTGCTGCTTTTTTATTGTGCTTTGGTTACTTTGTTACTGAAGAAAATGCTGAAACACTAAAGCAAAACGATTAGGGCCTAAACGTCAGGTATTAACAATAAAAAATAAATATACGTGGTATACTCGTCAAGCACACAATAACACTGATACCAATGCCTATACTTCACCTCGTTGCATGTATCGAAAAGTGACATCTAGTAACATATTTATTTCAGCTCAACCAGGAACCATTATCAAGTTTCCCTTTCAAATTGGTATGTAGAGATGACTGTCTACTTCAGTGTGTATTCGAAGTTGATCAAGTACTTCTAATACAGGAGGCTGTAAGAATAGTGCCCTCGCTAAGCTTCTCGGTGTGAATGGTAGCCACATCATCGCTGATTAAAAAACCCACATAATCTCAACCCTCCACCGTGCGATACATGATACACGGTGTTTCGGTTTCAAAGTTTTTCACAAACTCATATTCTATACTTTTAGATATCTTGGACCCACATGAGTGAATCATATGTGACCTTACGAGTAACGACGACCTACATAAATTGCTTAATTTAATTTCTTTTGGGCTATCCATTAACACGTGTCTAGAACGTTGATATCCAATTATAGTCACTGCAGCCATGGACCCGTCGTCTTTACTACTGATAGCGGTAATAATGATCATCCAGAGCAATGATATTTTTCGGATCTGTTATTTGATAACTTGATGTGGCCTATGATATGTACATCATGAACACCGCGTTCACGATTCATATGGCTGCTTGTTGATCGAGCACAAACGATACGTATAAGAATGATATGCTGTTGATCATCAAGTCAACATATTGAAGTCATCTAAGAAAGAACCAAGCAATATATAACAGATTGATTTTTTATGTGTACTCGCTCTCTAAGATTCTTGTCATTAGGAACCACCGCCTACAGACAGCATAACTAAATAATGGAATCGGTTTTATATAACAATTATCACACTAACAAACAAATGCGCATAGTTTCTTTATTCTCATGATTATGATCTACATGTATTAACGTCGTTGTTGCAGAGGCCTGTAGGTATCGATGAGTATGGTGAAGCAATATTAAGAACAAAAACCAAACAATAAGGAATAAACGACATAGCTTACCTTAATACAGTTATACTTAACTGTAACATTGCCGAATTGGTTCCTTTGTCAGTCCCTGGGATACTCTTCACTCATACAGCGATGCACCTTATTACAGCTCATTCATGATGTTTTTTTATTAAATCACTACTGTCGAGGTGAGTCACGTTGAGTATGAGTGCTATTTAATACGGACATCAGCAAATCACCTCCGTTGAGGCGATTACTATCGAAGGCATGAAGCGATGAGTAACCTTTCACCGCTTGATGTCACGTGTCACATGAGTCAATACTTGTGAGTTAGGTCAAGAGCATTTAGGATGTTATGCTGATAGTGGAGTCGACAGACTGCTGCCGACGTTAGGAGAGGATTCAGACACCAACACCGTCGACACCTGTATTGACATTTGTAAAAGTAAAGACGAAACATACACAGGAAAAGAAGTGAGTTTTATGGAAGACGCATAATTATCACAGCTTTAAACTAAATTTTGTTTTCGTGGATTCATCTGTACGCCTTCAGTGAAGGCTTCACACAACTAACTAACTTGACCCTGCAATCTCTGCCATTTATTGTTTCACAGATGAGCGCGGTCCCAGAACCACAGTTGACGACGACACCGACACGTTCATCATAGCAAGTAAAATAATCCATGCGAATTAATCTGGAAGATAACATTCGGATAAAAATATAGATAACGTCTCAGTATTTGAATTATTATTCGTCCTTATCATGGTTATTACAGTGTGTGTCTGAAATAACTACCATCCACATAATAATAGATAAATAAAATGTAGTCAGTGTTGTAGTGGTTGTAGCGACTGCATGTATCTTTTAGCATTGAAACAATCAAAACTATCAAGGAATTATACGTGGTCAATCAGTTGGATAAGTTAGTCGATAGTACCATTAAAGTACTACATAATAACATTTCAATAACCTTAATGCATAAATATACTGGGTTGATTATTTTACACAGCGTATGCTTATACAGATGACGACCTAATGTACCATTTTTTGATCATAGGTAAGCCCCGGGACAAGTATGTGATGCAAATGTATAAGAAGGAACTTCTGATATATTTGTAAAGCTTTTGATTATTGTGCAGAATAAGCATTTGACAAATTTCGTAAACAGGTGTCCTACATGCTGCTCGTCCTTATTTCATGAATAGCGGTGGGTGTGACGATGTCCATGCTGCTGATGCTGGTCGTTATAATCCTCCGTCTCGTCTGTCGTCATTGGTCAGTTTCCTATGTTTGCACGATCATACTGTGGTCGACAATGATCCGTAGGGGAGCCAGGGGGACTATGGTGGCTATGATGGCGATGGTAAGGTGGACAGCTGCGTAGACAAAACGCTAACACAAGCACCGGGGGTGGTTGTATCCAGGGAGGAACAAGGGACCGCTAAGGAAGACACTGGATAAAGCGCTGTCAGTGATATCAGTCATAACTTACAATGATATAAACTGTGATGACAGAAGACAAAACTGCGTCTTTGAATCTGAGATGTTACGTTTGTTAATATATAAAGCGACTTTCGAGGCGATACAGCCTTGGGGGTCGTGTTGACGGTTATAACAGAGCTACTAATGTATGCACTATGCTCTGGAAACAGAGCGCGGGGAAATATCGCTCATCTGTGGGAGACGTCTGACATACCGTGACCTGAAGATATAAAACTCCCTTGGTTATTATGATCGATGTAAATTTGCCCCTTACGTAAACTGTCCCGCCAGACTTGGCAGCCAAATTGATCTTCAGGTTTATGCCGTGTTTAATAGGAAGAAACTAATGAATTGAAATTTTTGTTTGGCAAATATGGTACAAGTAACCATTGCTGATCTCTCATCCCGCTCCTATAATATGCTGCCTGATTGGTGGGTAACGATGTCAGACGTTAGGTTTCTTCATGTGTTTCTTGGGCAAACTGAAGAGCAGCAGATTATATGAAGTAATGCGTTGCGTTGAATACCTGTTATCTATATGTTAAGCTACTTAGTGTAAAAATGTTAAGTGTGTATGAGGTTTGATGTTCGTTGAATGTATAAATATTCATGGCATCTCTAAGCATAAAATCATGCGTGGCGTGTCATCTTATCAGGAGGCATGGTACAAAAAGTACAACGTCTTACTTGCAACGAGAACAATTATTACCACAAGAAGCCCAATGTGCATTTTTTCTTGTCTTACAGTACTAGTGAGGTTGTTTCCAGCCACAAGTGTGCAATATGAATACTAGGAAAGCCAACCTTGTGCAGGTTGATTGGTATTCTGGGCGGACGTCATGGGGCGATAATGTCAATGACAAATACACGCCTTCATTATAGGCACATCAACTGATTGCGATTTGTAGACTCATTAGTGCGTTTCATTACTTGCTATTTACTATATCATTTGATTGTAAGAGCTTGTGTGACGCAAACACTACATTCCCAGAGAACCAAAAGGCTGAGGAGATCCCGAAGACAGGCATCTGGAAGTTGTGTTTTGCTGAGTTTCTATTTTTTTGGAGAGAGAGTCACTCTGATAACACAGCGTTCTTGAAGACATATGCCCAAAGATCAATCATCTTAAAGCCTCTCATATAAAAATGGTTAATTATGGGCCAGTTCAGGCTTCATGTTTACCTTGTGTAACACAGTGAAGTCCTATAAGATGCCGTGGTTCCCAGAGTTATTCAAATGCGATGTAATAGTTTTATGTCGATGGACGATGATGGACTCGACCGACTACTGCCTGTGGCATTCGGCGCGGAGCTGCGGATCAACACAATTTAAGCTTGTATAGAAGGCAGTATACGCCGGGGTCAAGGTGAGTAAGATCGATGAATATGTATCATAAACATTGGTTTCTGGTCTATTGTACGTCAGTGCAAATCATCGTGGCATTGGCGTCACCACCAAATGAGGTCACATTCATTGAAAATCTGAAAATTTAAAATCCCGAATATCTTCGTCGATTATTGTATTTACACCATTTTGTAGCTCAATTCTATTGCCATTTAAAAAAAATACATATTGAAAAATCATGGTATCAGTCGGCTACAATCATGCGCATAACCCAGATTCTTTTTTCTAAAACCTTGAGTTTAAACTAAGTCAAGGTCATTTAAAAATGTAAAAATCTAGAACTTTTTAAAAATAATTTCGATTTTCCAAAGCACCTAAGGTCAAAACATCATGGTATCTGTCCAAATTTTAAAGAATTTAACAAAAAAAATTTCTTTCGCATATACCATCGTTAATAACTGTCCAATTAATCTTAGTTGTTGTGGATAGCACGAATCGAATCTTAAAATATTGTGTATGTTGATGACATCACTTCCGATTCGGAACGCACTGATGTTCCAGCGGAAGTGAAATCGGTTGTTATTGTCATCATAACGAATCAGCCAGTTCACATGGAGGTTTTTTATAATAGTGGTTGTAAAACTTTTTTTGTAATCTGATGACCGTATCGTAAATATGCTTAAGCCATAGATAGCTCGTCAACACTTTCATAAATTGTTAAATTGAATTCTTGATTTAACGTTGGTTAGCTTCTTAAATGTTTGTTAACTTTTTTGGCGGCGATGAAGGTCGCAATTTTTTTTTTTTTTTAATTTCAAAAAAAAAATTCAAAAGATTTGGCACAATGACGCACACAACTTATGTTGTTTTTTTATTTACCTAGACCGTATACTTTGGCAAGGTATAAGTATTAAAGAAAATTAACAAAAAATATTCCATCAGCTTTAAAATCGTTGATAACCGTCCAATGGCAGCAAAGCGTTCCACCCTGAGCCGGGCTATGATTCTGCCAGTTCTCACAGAAGATTTTGTCATCATAGCGGTCGTAAAACTTGTTTTGAATGTTATGATCGTATCGTAATATGGTTTTTGCTCATCGCCAAGTTTATCAATTGGTAAATAGAATTGTTTTCTAATTTTCAGTTACTTCATCACTGCTCTATGTCACCTTAAGCGAAGCTTCTGTTAGAGCTGTATGGGATTCTTCATTGTTCTAAGCCGGTGATGAACAAATCGGAAGCGCAATACTCTGGGGAAGATGAGATCCATATGGAAGGATTGAGCAGCACCGTGTACAAGGAAGCGGATACAATCAGTCACCTAGGAGAGGGCAGCGCACAAGGATCAGCCAAAACTCCGGGGACATCCACATATGTAGGTAAAATCTAGCTGTGACCCCATGGAGCAGTTTACCAAGTCATTGACCTGTTCTAAGAGCCAACACGATGTATTTGCAAGGGACAAAGGTTTGAAGTAATGCTTTAACCCGACTGTATTCTGCAGTACATAAATACTGTAATCAATTCATGGTTACCGTTACCAGGGCACCATTGGAGCAAACGGTCTTTTTGCCATAATGTCATGGGTGAACATATTGGATGGTAAATCTTTAAATATTTCAGGATCTATGTCATTAATCCCAAACATTGCTATCCCATGATTTTAACCTAACATCCTTTTGGGCTAAAGTGTATTGCCGCAAGGTAATAAAACACTGCATGTACAGTCAATTTAAGTGAAATACGACTCGACTATCTGTTTGTTACTATGTCACCGGTATAAATAGTAAGAGCACGGAAAATATATGGAAGATAACAGTCAAGTGATGAACCGACAACGTCACACGTTGAATCCACCTTAAGTGTGTTAATATAGTATAGTCTTGTATCTAAAACAAGGTATATATCATAAACATACCAAAGAGGGCTAATAGTGATCATCGCCGGATGACAATATGATATCCCTCTTATAAGATCTTAGAAGAGATGTACACAGTATGCGGTAACGCTCACTGACACACATGAAACCTGATTCATATAAACGGTATGACTACGCTTTCATTTTAGTACTCGTCTTGATGGACGGATGACAAGTATCGAGTGAGACAGGGCTGGTGTGATTGGAAAAACCAAATCACGTCGTGTACTTGTAAATGGCACATAAAAAATACATAAACGCAGCTGTGTTGTTATGGATTACAACGATAGCACCTGCCGTGCAAAGTATGTATTTTCATTCACATAGTCTGAATATAATGATGGGGATGAAACGGGGAGTGTCCTATAATAACAAATCCGAGATCAACAGGGTCCACAGAGTTTTACAGCACCCATAATTAATTAGCTAATTACCATTGGAGTGTCGAGTGTTAAATTAAGTTTTATTATACATCAATGCGGAGTTGGTTGTATTGTTCCATTCCAGCTGACGAGCGACTCGGATGTTATGTAGACAGGTACTTCAATAGAATACTTCCCCACGAATACAAGAAGCTGTTCACCATTACAGTGGCGAAATGCAAACAGGCGTGCAAAGGCGGCAACTTTACCTACGCTGGTGTGGAGGTAAGTACCTGAAATCCGAAGCTATACATCCCTCACCCCCTTCGGACCCTCGCTGTGAAGGTGGATCGATAAGATGAAGACGACTCCCATGTTTACACGATTCCCGACTTGGTTCTTGTCATGCAGTACGGCTCCGAGTGCTGGTGTGGAAACTCCCACACCTTCCCACGTCACGGGAAAGCTAGCGACGACGAGTGTAATATGCATTGCAACGGGAACGGGACACAGACATGTGGTGACTCCTTTCGTATCGAGGTCTCTGCAGGTGAATGCATCGTATTGACTCGTATTCAACCAGAATGTGTCATATTTAATGTGATTGAAGACAATGTATCCGCGTCTTGTACTGCCTGATTGATTACAGTGTGTCCAAGAGGTACTTTCTATAGTCCTGCTTCCTCTGGTAACTGTGGAAGCAACTGTTACTGCAACACCTGTCACTCAACGGGAAAGTGTCCCTTTGGTTGTCAGGAAGGGTGGACTGGTGACAGCTGTTCACAGAAAGGTCGAAAAACTTGCCACTTATATACACCCCGGGGTATACACCACAGACACATCATGGTTGCTGACACTGAATTGCTATTTGATCTTATATCATTTACAGGTACAAGAAGTATATTAAGGATACGATATGTATACGAACTTTAAACGGATATTGTGCAGCGATTGGCAGCTATCAGTGTAACAGAATTATATGCCCATAACAAACAACCCGAATAATGTACAGAATATACTCTCAATTCCGTATGTGATTGCAAACAAAAACATTCGAGCTATAGACATTCCGCATGTTATTAAGTGCATGTGCACTATCAACTCATCTCTGTTGATTCAGCTTATTCAATGAGCACTTATGTACAAGATGGTACGTCAGCCTTACCACCTTCTGCAACACTGACACCTGGTAAATCATGTATATTATTAGGTAAATCAGTCTACATATGTCTAATATTATTGTTTTTCTAGGAAATTATTTACTTATTATCGTTACCCTTACAGCTGGTGATATAGAGTCTGGTACTGGAAAAACAGGTAATTTGCCGTAGCCATTGATTTGTTGTATTTTCTGCATTTTATCCAATTGTCAACATTCATTGGGCTTTACAACCACAGCAGTGACATCATTGTTATATATCTGTGTGGTAACATCCAGTATTGGCTTATGCAATAACTTCTGCTATTGTGAGCATATTAATTGTGTTCATCGTGGTTTGTTCATACAGGTAGGTAGTGTGTAATACATTGTTATCTCGTTCAACTCATTATCATAAAATTCAAGATTCTACTTTGTAGGCCACAACCTTACATTCTGTCATATACCGAACAAGGTTCCTCCTGAAGTCGCATGATCATTTGAAATGATTTTTTTTTTGCTTAAAGGAAAAGAATATCTAATCATCTGGTATAATTGATAGCAAATCAAACCAACATATCAAGATTATCTGTGACATATCATATCTACTGCCATTATTAGTCGTTTTCATAAATAATCAGTATGTGTCTGCACCAAAATTGAGGCGAAGATTGCAGGTACCAATGACAAGATAGCGCCTTAAATCTTATTTGCCCGTCGTACCCAGTCCATGGGCGCGTAGATTAAGCGCAGGGATTCAATATATACTGATTATGCCATTTTGGCAACTTTTATCACTCTCTGACTATTTATTCAGGATGGAATTGTACTGTCTCTGTCTATCATGCTACATATTTGGTCGTATGCTCGATCATCCACTTAATAACCCAGTCACCAATCTTAGTATTGTTCTCCTCATGACACCAACAAATTTGGTTTGTTTCAGGGTGCGGAGCTAATTGATCCGCCTGTCAGCGAACCCTGTCAGTGTAATGGCTGAACGGACATTGCATTCTTGGACCGTCCTGTTATTTCTGGTTTCTGGGGAAAGAATTCATTGATTCCTATCTGATCATCTCAAGCAGGATACAGATGCTGCATGTTATGTGATGTCATCAATTGTAGTTGTGCACAAATATATCAGACTTCTTGAGCAGCATATCTGAGCAGTTTAATGGGGATTCCACAATAAACATAATATTCAACGCCCTTGATTTGCACCAGAGAGATTTAGCACTTCAGCTTTGTAGCAAGAGGTTGTGTATCAGAGCATGAAAAGCGTGAGCTGGTGAATTTATTTCAAAGCTGACTTTATTTCAAACCTAATTTCACTTTAAATAAAGATTATCGTTACTGTCGATAGAAAAAATGGATGATAAATTATGTTTGTTCAAAGAGCTTAGAAAATACACACTGTTATGTCACCCTATACCCCCTTTCAATATTCAGTATCTTGAAGTTATGCGGAAGGAAAATAAATAAGAATAACCTCGCGATGTACACCAGACAACATAATGCGGTACCGAAGCCTCTTACTAAACGGCGCATAGATTAGTCTTGTTAGCAACGTAGAGATGAGCAATAGTTGCACACGCATTGACTTGCTTTCATTCCCAATGAGAGGCAATCACAATATTTGATAACAGAGATTGTTTTTGCCAAAGAGCGAATGCGTCTTACACACGAAAGCGTATCATACACGAGAATTAATTGTGTATATTGTATATAAAAGAAGGCCCTTAACTAACATCTGTAAATGAAGGAAGCCTTTTCGAACAGTTGATCCATTACAAATAAAGAGATGCCATTGCAGCTTACCCTAAAATAGTTTAGAGCGAATCTGTTACAACATCCGCTACAGGTATATGCTGTTATTACTGTCAAATGGTTTTCAATTAAAAATCCCACTCAAACTATCTTATCCTAAAACATAATATTAATGTATATCAGACATATTGTTGGTTCTGAATGATATTAGAATGGACCGTAATGGAGTTATTTCATCTATTGATAATACTATAATAGCAGTTCATCTGACTGAGGTCATCATTCGGTGGGCGATTCCTTCCTCACACCATTACGTCGTTATACCGAGCTTATGTATAATGGATCCTCAGGTTCCGTGATGATAAGGTTCATTCACAGTAAGGACAAGGGTTGGGTTATAGTAGGGATTAGAATGATGTCACGGATTAGATAACGATCGGGTCATGTTGGGGATTATGCGATCTCACAATTATCTGCCGTGTCACGATGGGAATCCGACCCGAATATGCCTTCATTAACGGCAATTCTGGTCTATTGTTAGCGATAAGTCAGCTAAAGGCAACGTCGGATAATCTGTAAGCATGCTTTACTAGCATGCAAAATACCTTGGCACCTATATCCGCTCTATGACCCTACGTAATCCCTTCTTGCCTACCCACCCAAATCCTTACAGTGACTCCAATCTAGCACCTGTAATTGCCACTGTACCGATCCGCCCTTATTCACACCGTTACCCCATCTTAACACCGCCTATTACTAACCCTAATACCAACAGTGCACATTTATTTGTCATGCTATGAATACAAATTAAAGTGTATATGCTCGAAACTATGCATAACACTGTCAACTCCGGGAAGCTGTAGCTAATTTTGACCTCATTCTTACAATATCTTGAAGTGGCATTCACCATTACAAATTACCTCAACTGTACCTCCTTGGATATTTCTAGAGAGCTACATATTGATCTTCATTGTGGTCGCACATTTCTGAAATCCAGCGCCCGCATAATGATCAAGTGATTTAAGCGGTGTAATAATCCCTCGAGGTGTCATGTTTTCCGCCAGATGTTCACGCGGCGCATGTGTAAGGGACACATTAGGGTCGCTCGCACCGAACGCTAATACTTTCTGATTAATCAAACCGACTTTTTTACTAGGTGAGTTAACTGAAGCTACAGCCTTTTATTTTCACTCTCTGCATGTCAAGCTTTCAATTAGAGGACCATGTATGTTTCATTTCGGTGTTCTCGGTATTTTTCTATGCATGTGCGCCACCGAGCAATCCATGTAAATTTCAAAAAGAAATTGATGCAATTCTTGTATTTTTCAGGAATGCTTTATCGGTAATGGTAACCTTATATTTTCGTTAGAGGGAACATAATACAAATGGCAAATAATGGATTGATTATGTTGTTGAGGAAATTATTAACTGGTTTCAGACGACATTGCAAGTTGATGGTTGATAATGATAACCTCACTGACGGATTATAATGATGTGAATGATTGATGCTGGGTATATTGTTTCTTTATTTGTCGACGACGGTGAATGTCGCTAGCACTCTTTTCTCCAATTTTTGACACCCCATCCCCCGCCAATAGTACTGAATATCACTATCTAAAATACCCCCATAACGTGCAGTAACATGAGTCTTCAATACCCCAACCTCCAAGATAGCAAGTGAATATAAATGTATAGGTTTCTTTGTTCCCTCTGATTATGAATCATATATCAGGTGTCAGACCATAGGTGAACTGACAAGCTCTTTCCAATACAAGCCTCATAAATAGATTTGCAGGATGTAATGCAGGAATTACGACATACAAACCAATGACGACGTATCGCACTGTACATATCTTTCACAATTTGCTTCATTTATCAAGGAATAATGAAAAAAAATTATAAAATATTTAACCAGTTAATATATTCTTTCTAGCTCGCCTAGATAAACATTATTTACTCGACGACCAGAAAGCATGTAGAATTATAATACACCAAGCCAAAACAAACAGGATCCTCTGCCAAAACTTGTTGAATGTTTCCGTTATAATGTACATAGATACATGTGTTCTAGACTGAGTAGATAAAAGCTCCACTTCATATTGCGTGTTGATTGCTAAATTCACATTATGACAACACACCTGCTCTCTATCATAACGTGCCCAGGTGACAGTACATTTGATGCGCGCCTTAAAGACACCGTCCTCTAAGTTGTGTCCTCTCGAGTGACGCGAGGAGCATGCTAGGAGGGGTTACTCTCGCTCGCACATTCTGGCTAACCGTGCATTCCTTGCCTCTATATATCGTGTATGAAGGCAGTAACTTTGGTCGATAAGAGTTGCATGAGGACTATGTATGACGGAAATGTACCTGCGCCTACCTGTTTAGGCATTTCAGACCACTAGAGTGTGTCGTTTAAAACTGAATGAACCTGAAAATAACCTTCTGAACAGTTTTGCCTTCCATTATCAGGACATTGAATATTTACCCACCGATACCATAACATCAGTAACAGTAGCCATGGTTAATGTGATATCAACGCCTCAGAAATCCACATTGACCTGCGAAACCATGTCCTTCGTAAGGAAGCATAATATCAGCTTGCCACATGATGGCTCGATAAAACCAGGGGCAGTTTATATATGTTCGTAATTACATATGTGGCCCCTTTAGCCAAGCATAAGTCTGTCACAAGATAAGCGGGAAACTTTAAGTGAAGAGATCGCCTTTATATACTTTGTAATGCTTAAGTAAAAGACAAAAATCATCGGCAACAATAAGCAAGTAACGACAAAGATAACCTGAATACAGTTTAACTGTAACATTGCCTACCTTGTCGAATAGGTTCCTATGTAAGTTCCTGGGATAATCTTCACTCAAACAACGATGTACCTTATCACAGCAGCTTGTATCTGGATGTTTTTGATAAGGCATTACTGCCGAGGTGAGTCTATTTAATACAGAAATCAGCAAATCACCTCCATTAAGCGAATAACCTAAGAAGGCATGAGACGAAGAATAACCTGTCGCCGCTTAATGTCACGTGTACCACGAATCAATACTTGTGTGTTAGGTCAAGAGCATCTGGGGTGTTATGCTGATAATAGACCCGACAGACTACTGCCGACGGTAGGAGAGATATCAAACAGCACCAACGTTGACTCCTGTATTGACATTTGTAAAAGTAAAGGGAAAACATACGCCGGCGTAGAGGTGAGTTATAGGGAAGACAGTTCCTTTCCACAACATTGTCCTTAATTGAGATTTTGGTGCAGTCAGATTCACTGTCGCTAATAAAATGCAGTTGTATGTCTTGACAGCTTGGCTCGGAGTGCTGGTGTGGCGACTCACATAACTTTTCTAGACATGGTGTAGTTACTGAGCCTGAAGGGGATGGATCTTGGTGTAACTATCGATGCAGCGGCAACAAGAGTCAAATATGTGGGGGTCAGGACCACATCAATGTTTATTCAGGTGATGTATTGAGCTATTCAATTAGTTGCAAGGTAACAGATTATCATGCCAGCACTTCGTATAACTGTGTCACTATTTACCAGTGTATCCACGAGGAAGATACAACGATACAGGAGGAGATGTGGGTAACTGTGACAGCGAGTGTTACTGTAACGCCAGTCAAATCTGCCTCTACTCCATGGGACAGTGTCCTGATGACTGTCAGAACGACTGGTATGGGACCAGCTGCTCCCTTAATGGTACATAACTTGTCATGAATATTCATCTTAAAGGCACAAATATCGTCAGCAAAATTGGCTGCTATGACATCACCTACAAAAGAATATTTGCATCTTACAATTTTTACCACGGCTGTGTCATTTCAGTGTATGCATCATAAACATCATCACCGCGTTGTCTGTGTGATCATATGATACAGAGTCACTGACTACTTCCAGCTCAAGGACAGCAGATAGGGGTTCATCTACAATCGGTAATTTTACAGAGATTATTATTGGCTTAAACTCAAACCTATATAAATGAATACCGATGCACAATGTGGCGGGTCACATATTTTTGAAAACTGTCATATGACGTACTGCAAGACAATTCAGGTTCTTGCTGTAACCAACAATGCTTATGTAGTCAATTCAATTGTACCGAATATGCGATTTCAAGCTATCATCTTATTGCTGTCTGGTGTTTGCCCTGTCAGACTGACCCTGATAATTGTTTGATCATAGTCACGAATTGTCTTTCGTGGCTTATGATATGAAGCTTGAATTATAAATGGCACGTTACTTCACTTGATTCCAGACACTGAGATAATAAGAGAGTTCTTTCAATTTTTGCTTACTACCGATAGGTAAAATGGCACAATGTATGATATCCAAACATGACCTTAAACGATGCGTTTAACACAAGGTTTGTAGAGCAACAAACAGGCAACGTTTAGTTATCGCTCTTTCAGACGCCGTCTCGTCGCTAGAGACAACATCTGGTAAAATAATGACCCCTCGAAATCCTACAATCACAGGAGTAGTATATATGGATACTACTACAGGAGGTGGTGCACAAGTTACTGGTAATGTTCTTCTTTCTAACGGAGCAATCATCTGAGATGTCAATGTGCAATTGCTTATCATACAAAGCTTTACAGCATCAGTATAATATGTGATTGAAGGTGACACAAACATCTCTCCCCAACCAGTGTCATTTTTCAGGTATAGCTGTAGGAACAACAGTCGCACTAGCTGCGGTGTTGATCATTTTAGGAATGGTGCTTGCATACATTTGCCGGTAAGATATGTAATACTGTCGTACTCATATATGGCTTCTTCCAAGCCTTTACATATAATTGCCTGTGCCATGGTCTCAGTGGTTATATGTACAAATTGTAATCATTTGACTTACACAATCACCCAATTGAATAATTGACTGACACATCAAACATTGGCTTTTGTGCATTGTGACTTAAACAATCACCCAATTGAGTGCTGAAATATCTTTCATACAACTGGAAAAGGTACCCCTTTCGTCTTCATATCATACAGTTCATTCTATTTTATCTAGGATTACAAAGTTAATTTTTGGTAACATCGCTGATTTGTGTTTAAATCAGGCATCAATCGAAGCGAGGAAATAGCAGCTCCTACAAACAGCCTCATGGTCGTATGGAGACGGCGACAGACGACGTGAACGGGGTTCATCAGGCTATCAGAGTAGACATGTGTGTAGACACCAAGGCGTCATCTGGTGCAAACGGAAAGGACACAGGAGACACCACAGGCGCCGCATATTACAACACAAAGGCTGTCACAAGCACGGGCGTGTCTGATGGTTATGCCAATACACAACCGAAGGAGTGCTTAGTTGATACGGCAAATAGTACGGGAGTTTATGAAGAGCCACATGGTTATAGGAATATGTCAACAGAGCCTACCTATACTCCACTCAATCAATCGGCTGTTTACCAAAACATGCAATGATATAGCTGCACTTACGTAACAACAGATACAGCGCAAGGCATTATCAGTTTTCAGAGATGATGCCTACAACTTCAGTCGGTAATTTTATATTTGGACGAATATTTTCTTGTAAAGGCAATGTTTATGAGAGTGTTTACTGATTACATCAGAATAATGGTTCTATACTTATTCAATCTCCAAGCCTCATCATCAAGACTTTCATTTGGCGTTGTTGATATTCTAGATTAAAGAAATGTGGCTTAATGTTGTTGGCTTTGTTTGGTTTTCTAAAACAATCAAATTTAATTCTAAAACAACTGTGTCTAATACCAAGAGGGCATTGTCTACTCGGAATTTTCACCTAATATATCTCTTTCATTATTCCAAGTATACAACATTTTACCAACCATACCATTTCACCCACCTTTCAAACAAATTCAGACACTAAAACCGATTGAACAAATTCAAATTCCAATCAAGTCAACTGACATAAAAACCAGCTTATGTGTTAGTGATAGCAATCCAAAATTCCTTGCCAAATAAACCTACATAAGCTTTATAACAACTGGATTGGATTCAAATTCGACCACTCCAAATTAGGTCCTGCTCCAGATAAGAGATTACGACTCCTGTACAAGAACTGGGCAATTGAAGTTTTACTCCTTATGCTACACACCGACATCCACACAAATAAGATATCCTCATCGATTGGATCGACCAATTATCAACGATTACAGACTCGATAGCGATTAAAACAACACACAGCTATCTCAAAAACCATCCGATTACAATGCGGGCTTAGTAAATAAACACGCCACCGCTAAAAATTAACTTATATCAACCGATCCTCCGCTATCTAACAACATCCACGCAAACTGCATGTACAGGTTAAGTTATTAGAAGCCTTTTACATTGTCTTCTTCCGAACAGCGCAAACTTGACACAATGATATTATCAATTATGTTCAACAATTACTTTGCCTCTAAGCTTGCAGGTTATTACGACAAAATTTTACTGTAAGTAAAGTCTACTACATTATTATCGCACTGTCTTTCACATCATGGGGACACGCGTAAAATTAGTGACCTTTTGTGATGCACATTACCCATTATGCTATCTTATATTATTCAAGTATATGCCGGATTTCATTTCATGATGGAATCTGCAGCTTAGGGAAGACGTGCATATTCATTATAAGAAATAATGTTGTGGCTGTTACATTTATGGTAAAAATAACAATGCAGCATCAGCCAGTATAACACTGGATATATTGTTGGTTCTGAATGACATTAGAATGGACTGTGATGGTGTAATTTCACTTTGATATTAACTATAATAACTAAATGACTGATGTAAGTATTCGTTGAGCGATTCCTTGTCAGCTCTAGTGGTACATTATATATAAGCCTCACACCATCATGCTGTTATACCGAGTTTATATACAATGGATCTCAAGGTTCCGTGATGATCAGGTTGGTTCACAGTAGGGAGAAGGGTTGGGTTAAAGTAGAGTTTATATGATTTCATGGATTGGATTATGATCGGGTCATGTTGGGTATAATGCGATCTCACAATTATCTGCCGTGTCATTAACGACCATTCTGGTCTATTGTTCGCGAGTTGTCAGCTTAAAGCAACGTCGGATATTCTGTTATCCTTAAAAAGGATGCAACAAAGTTCTTGTTACCTTTATTCGCACTAAGACCCTGCAATAAACCCCTTCTTGCCTTCCCACCCAAATCCTTACTGTGACCCCACCCTCCGTAATTACCACTGTACCGATCCGCCCTAACGCCGCCTATTACTCACCATAACAGCGCACATTAATTTGTCATGCTATAAAAATCATAATGTACATGCTCGCAACTATGCCAAAAACTGTCAACTCCGGGAGGCTGTAGCAAATTTTGACCGCATTTTGAATATCTCGAAGATCAGTGACATTCACCATAACAAATAAGCACAACTGAATCTCCTTGAATATTTCTAGAGCGCTGCATATTGCTACATTGATTACAGACACATTTCTGAAATACAGCACACGCATAATGATCACGTGACTTAAGCGTGGTACTAATCCCTCGAGATATGGTGTTTTCTGTCAACTCTTCTCGCGGCACATGCATTAGGGTCGCTCGCATCGAACACTAATATTTTCTGATTTATCAAACCTGAGACTTTTATTTGTACTCGCTGCATGTCAAGCTTTCAAATGTAGGTCCATGAATGTTTCATCTCGGTGTTCGAGGTAGTTATCAATGCATGGATGCCACCGAGCAATCCATGTAAATTTCAAAAAGAAATTGATGCAATTCTTGTATTTTTCAGAAATGCTTAATCGACAATGATAACCTTATATTTTTGTTAGAGGAAACATAATACAAATGACAATTAATGGATTATGTTGTTGAAAAAATTATTAACGGGTTTCAGACGACATTGCAAGTTGATGGATGATAATGATAACCTTATTGACGAATCATAATGATGTGAATGATTGATGCTGGGTTGATTGTTTGGCTTCTTTATTCGTCGACGACGGTGAATGTTGCTATCACTTTTTCCCCCAATTTTTGACACTGCACCCCCCCCCCTCCCATAGCACTGACTATCACTATCTAAGACACCCCCATAACGCGCAGTAACAGTCTTCATACCCCACCCTTCAAGCTAGCAAGCGAATATATATGTATAGGTTTCTTTGTTCCCTCTGATTATGAATCGTATATCAGGTGTCACACCTTAGGTGAACTGACAAGCTCTTTCACATACAAGCCTCAGGTATATATTCGCAGGAATTACGACATAAAGACCATTGACGACGTATCGCACTGTACCTAACTTTCACAATTTCTTCATTTATCGATACAAGGAATAATGAAAACGGTTTATAGAATATTTTACTTTTCAGTAGTTAACACATTCTTTCTAACTTGCCTAGATAGCACATTATCTACTCGATGACCAGAAAGCATGTGGAATTATAATTAACCAAGCCATGAACAAGCGGAACACATCTACCATAACTTTTTAAATGTTTCCGCTAAAATGTACATAGATACCTGTGTTCTAGACCAGAATAAAAAAAAGTTCACATTATGGCAGCATACCAACCCATTATCATAACATGCCGCCTTCCTAGCCTGTCCGCTGGAGTGACAAGCATGTAAGGAGGGGTTACTACACATCGCAAATTCAGTCTAGCCGTATGTATCGTGCCTCTATATATCGTGTATGGAGGCAGTAAAAAACCGAATAAATCTGCCAAATAATGGTGTGAACAGTTTTGCATTCCATTATTAGGATATTTTTGAATTAAGATATTGAATATTTACTCAGCGTTACCTCATCATCAGTAACAGTAGCCATAGTTAATGTGATATCAACGCCTCAACAATCAAGAAGAAGCGACAAAGCTTACCTTTAACAAAGTTTTATATAAATTGCCTATCATATCGAATTCGTTCCTCTGTTAATTCCCGGGATATTTTTCACTCATATATGGATGCACCATATCACAGCAGCTTGTATCGGAATGTATTTTATAAGTCATGACTGCAGAGGTGAGTTACATTGAGTATGAGTGCAATTAATATGGACAACAGTAGATCAATTCCGGAATACAAATGACGGCATGAAGCGATGAGCAACCTCGCGCGCTTAATTTCATGTGTCATGTGAATCAATAATTCTGTGTTAGGTCAAGAGCATCTGGGATGCCATGCATATAGTAGAAGCAACAGACTGCTGCCAATGCTGGAAGAGATTTCAGACAGCAACACCGTTGACACCCGTATTGACTTTTGTAGAGGGAAAACATACGCAGGCTTAACGGTGAGTTATATAGTTTCCACAACATTGTCCTAAATTGAGATTTTTGGTGCAGTCAGATTCACTGTCATTAATGTAAAGCGTTTTTATGTCTTAATAGTTTGGCTCAGAGTGCTATTGTGGCGACTTCCATAACTACTCCAGACATGGTGTAGTTACTGAGCCTGAAGGGGATGGAGAGTGGTGTAACTTTCCATGCAACACAAACCAGAGTCAAACATATGGAGGAATCAACGTTTATTCAGGTGATGTATTGAGCTATAATGTGCCAGGTAACAGGTTCTCATGACAACACTTCAACATAAATGTGTCACTGTGTACCAGTGTGTCCACGAGGAAGGTACCGCGACCCAGGAGGTGATGTGGGTAACTGTGACAGCGAGTGTTACTGTAACGCCAGTCATATCTGCCTTTACTCTACGGGACAGTGTCCTGGTGGCTGTTAGAACGGCTGGCACGGGACAAGCTGCTCCCTTAACGGTACATAACCTGTTACGATTACTCGTCTTAAAGGCAAAAATATCGCCATTATACCACAGTCAAATCTCGCAATAGTGAAGCCTAATTGCATATATATTGTCTAATCTTACAACTATGTTGTGTTAATCGCTAGATTCGTCTTCCAGCCTCACTTATTACTCCTTACAGAACGAGCACTTCGACTGAAGAGGTTTTATCAACAGGTAAAATTGGCCACTCAGGTGCAACCTCCTTCCAAATATTCCTCTAAGGACTGTCCTTATATTTCTATGACACTGTGTATGAATATATCAAACAATGGTGTTTAATGCAGTATCAATGTCTTTTAAAACCCAAGTTTCATTCTTATATCTAGCAACAGAGAAGGGATGAACGAAGAAGAGGCAACTGGAATGGAAGTCCACTAGCAAATGCTTGCTGATCGCAGAATGTCAGTGGTTCATATGATAAACTGAGTCTCATCATAACTAACAATAGTTGCTGCGTGTAGTAGCTGGAATAGGCTACAAACCAACCCACTCCATGTTCATCGGAAGAATGTGCCCAGGATTAAGCAAATAAGTTGGCTTAATATTTTCACAACAAGGTATTATCCATCTGCAGGACATTGGACAGTACAGAAATACAAGATAGGACTGGAAGAGTTAAACTCTGTGACTTCTCGAGGTGTGAAAAAGATATTAAATAACTATGCTACAAAGATCTGTTCACTTGATGCTTCACCCACGGTTCTTCTGAAAGCGACACTCCCCATGCTTACCATTTTTGTTAACCAGACCTGGTGTTGTGCCCTCTGTGCTGAAAACAACTCAGAGGATGAAGAAAATGATAAACAACTTGACTTGGCCAACATAAAAGCTGAGCCATTGAACGCTGTATTGGGACATGTTTCCATAGGATTACGCTAAAAAGGATTGGTTAAAGTGGATTCTGTATCAAAGCACATACAATACCAGCCAATGTAATCCTTTTTTAACATGAATGATGTTGGACAAAAGAGTGATCAACTTCAAAATTGTATCACTTCCTTTCTTACAACAAATAAAACTAGTGCTTTGTCTATTAGAAACGAAGTTGCTGTGGAACATATTTTGTTACAGTTCCCGTGACCATATCAGTCTGATACCATATAGTAGTGGTGACAACTAAGTTTAAATGTAGGAGGATAGCCTCCTGCTTTTTATTGAATCCCGAATGAATATTTGGAAGGGGGTACAAATATTATGTTTTGAGTGATATCAATATATGTATGAATATTTGATATACACCTTTTTTATTCTAAGTTAGAAGCTAGGTTTTTAATAACTATGTTTGTCTTAAATTGGCATGTTTATAATTTAAATATACCTGATTACTTGTTTCGGATGCCTGTGTTCCAGAGCCGAAAAGAAAGAAATATAACCAGATAATAATTCAGACATTTGACTCACCATTTTTACTCAGTACGGCATATTGTGTGTTGAGTGTCTAATTCACATTATGACAGCACCTATCATCATAATGTGCTCCAAATGTTAGCCGAATGAAAGACACCTACCTCCTAGCGGTTTATGCTTGATGAAACGAAGAGCATGCTAGGAGGGGTTACTCCGGCTCGCATATTTTCAGGCTACACATAGGTACTTGCCTCCATATATCGTAAATGAAGCGGTAACTCTGGTCGATAAGAGTTGCATGATGACTATCTACCGTCGCCTTCATGTTAAGGCATTTCAGAACGTTTGTTGTATAAAACCGAATAAAACTCGCCTAATTATGATGTGTACATTTTGGCATTCCATTATTAGGATATTTTAATATTTACCCGGCATTACCATATCGTCAGTAACAATAGCCATGGTTGATGTCATACCAGCGCCTTAGAAATCCACATGGACTAAAGAAATCCTGTCCTGTGTGGGGATCATAAGGAAGCATATGGAGAACCAACGAGTATATATATGTATATGCCTTCCAGCTAAGAGGGATTTTATTGAGACGCCTGCTAACTCCGAACGGCATCTTTCATTTCACGCGAACATTGTAATTCGTTGCATACAATATCACTTTGGGCCGTCATAAATGTTCTTCACTCTTGGCTCCTTGTACATTTAGATGTAAAAAACCATGGGCAGGTGGAATTTAAAGACTTGTGTTAAGGCCTATCGCACTCACTGACATTTCAATGTGAGCGCTCTATGCGCGTGTCAGGGAGGGGTTACTCCAAAGCAAGAAACCCTGAGAGCGCTGTTATTGTTCCAAGGGCGATTCCATTCGGGGTGGGGTTTGTGTCATATATTACATCAGCCATTACTCGTATATTACTACCGCACGGTCTGTGACTTAAAAACCGTTAACACTTGCTGTAATCTAAATTGATATCAATTACTGCCACTGCAGATATGGACACGTCGTCTTTACTGCTGATAGCGGTAATAATAAGATGAGCTTGAAGTCGTAGACCTACCTGTAATAGAAAAAGTTGAAGGCGGAATGTAGACGCTGGTTCAAGCAGTGGTAATGATGCAGCGTCGATTGTGACCAAACTAAACGTTGTTTCCCACAAGGAGTAGCTGTGGTGTTTTATACTGTACATGATCTGGGAACAGTGGAAGCGTTTTATTAAATTGACATCTAATGAATGGTATATGCCTTTATTCTCGTGCCAACAATACCTACTTGTGTTGCCATGCAATTAATGTGAAAGGTCTTGCACTTCCCTGTCTTCATTTCAACAGCAAAGCCACGCCTCGTGATTAACCTCCGCACGATAAACTGTCCCTTCCACTGCATGAGCAGTTTGTTGTTATCAGTCGAAATACCGTTTGTAACAGGTGTTGTCATGGGATACTTCTTGTCTTGCAAGTTTGCATGTCTCCGTAATCTACTCCGTAAGGTCCACCACGAACTGGTAATTTACTTCGCTATCAGCATTCAAAATATTTCGCCCGCAGCCTTTTCAACAAATCATTGGTCCTCTAACATCTCGGCCATACATTAGCTCAAATGGCCAATAATCAAAGCTAGCTTGGGGCACTTTTCTATATGCAAATAAAACTGCTAGTATAAAGTGATCCCAATACTTAGGACATTCACTGCACAACCACATTTAAATAGTTTCAGCGTTCTACTAATTCATAGCACGTGGGATGGTAAAGGGTTGTCATGAGCTGACTCAATTAGCCGATTGACTGCCTTCATCCTTTGTGAAACAGACTGTGACCCTAAGTCACTCAGTATCTCTTGCGGGAATCCGACCCGACAATATATCTCTAGCAGGGATTCTGATAACGCGCTCTGTATCTTTGGTTGACAGAATTATGGATTCAGAGAACCGTGTAGCATAGACAACGACGGTGAGAACATACCTCTTACCAGTTCTGGTAACGGGGGATTTTGGGCCAATTATATCCACTGCAATCCTTTGCAGAGGAACTTTTATGTTTGGCAACCTCGCCCAAAGAAGCTTCAGGAGCTCTGCCAAGGGTTAATGTCATCTGGCAAATTCCACAAGTCTCGTAGAACAAGGCTACGTCTTTTTTCAAAATAAATGGGATATGATTCGGTCAAGCGTTTTTTGTCTTTCCATATGCCCTCCAAGTATCGCCTCATGTGCAACTCGCATGCATTGCAGTCTACGCTGTTGTGGAAGGACCAACTCTTTGACAGAGTTCCTAACTCCTCCACTCCAATTCCTTTGTATTCGTAAAAGCAAACTCTTCTCCACTTCGAAATGACATACCAAATTCATTCCGGTGAGAGGATTAGTAGTGGGATGGGACGATGACATTGTGGTATATGGTACAACTAGCAGCTTCTGGAGTCTATCTTGATCCTTAGATTGACTCCAGAGTTGTCTCAATGTCTACCGTTAATGCGGCAGACTTTGCCGGAGACACATCGGATGGAATTGTAGACCCCTGCAATATTTCTAGGTCTAAATTATCAGTTGGGACAGTTGCTCGTATGTCGACATTGTTGACACATCCCAACTCAAGGTAGTTTCAAGCAAGCACTGGGCGTTTTGTTGACCTGGAGCTCATTTCAACTGGCACCTGGTGTATAATCTTAATAAGGTCAAACACAGGAGTGTTCATAACCATTGCTTCAGTCTCCCCATTGAAGTTGGGACTGTTAATATTGATCTTAGCAGCAGGACATTTTATGGCTGAACTATCAATTCTGAGGTAAAACTTGAACGACCCTGTACACTGGCCTGACTCCACTTAGTCTGCCTTTATTACAACTCAGCTACATCCGGTATCACGCTTAGCTACAAATTTACGATTGCTAATAACAGACGCTGCTGTTGGCAACCGACGACACGTGCACAATCAAATCGCCTGTTCGTACCACATGCGACACACATGTCTGACCTGGATATTTGAATCAAAATCTGAACCTACACTAGTTCAGATACAATACACACTTTCACATCCATAATCTGACGAATTAGGATGCATACACCATCTTGCTTCATCTCTTACATTCGTTCCTAAGAGTGCGTGCCCTTGTACATGTTCCAAACCGGCGTTTCTGCACTCGTTAGCTAAGTACCACAATTATAACATGATGCGCCCCTGTACTGTTGAGGCCTTTGCTGCTGTTGATGCTTCAGTAACCGCAGAGAAATGGGTGTAGGGTGCCTTTGTAGGTACTGGACTCTTTGCCGTATTTCTTAACAGCACAACGTGACATAGTCTTGAGCTGGATTGGCTGTCTAGGATCTCCAATGTGACTTCCATGTGCCCGTCTATAGCTATCAGCTACAGTTACAACCTCTTGGCGGATGAAAAGATTCCTTTCCCTCAGGAATCCAGTCAGCTCAGGGTAACATTTGAGGCTAAAACGCTCACTTATTAGGATATCCCTTCATAACTCCTTTCCTTGCTATGTGAGATAGTTTCACCCAGCAGTCTAGGAATTTGTCTAGACGAGTCACGAACTAATAAACAGACACATGTACCTCGGGCTGAGTAGTAATTAATCGCTCGTTAAACCCTTCTTTCATTAGAGTGAAACGCTCAAGTGAAGCCTCTTTGAGTGTGACATGGTTCTTTTCTTCTCCTTTCGGTGGACATGACGAGGTATCTAGAGCCTTCCCTGTTAGAAGAGCACACAGTGACGTTTCCTATGTTGCCGTTGGCCATTCCTGCATCGTTGCGGAAATCAATATCGGTTGTGATATGCGTCCATATCGTCCTTGTCAACATTAAAGTAAGGTAGACTGGGTGACTGCTGTTGAATTGCACATGGCTTGGTTGGTAGCATCCGTTCGCAGTTCCACCATCCTTATATTAGCTTCTCGTTCAAGCCGGCGTTCTTCCCTAGCCATGTCATACCTTCGCTTTATCCCTTTGTTCTCATTTCTCTTCTTTTCCTCCTCTTGTTGTTTTATTTTCTTTTTGTCCTTCTTGTTGCACATGTTGCATCAACTCCTTATCCTCAAGACCATAGCCTCACTCCTCAGCAAGTTATCGTTCTCGAGTCGACATCGATAATGAAACCTCAATAACAATGCCCGCAAATAATACTAGAGTAGGGAAAATAAAAAGCCGACGACGACGGGTATCATTTGTCGAAGCCACAGTGCCACGTATGCAGGCAAAAGACTATCACAATATATCAGTCAAGTCAACGAATGCCGTCATGCCAGGCTGTTTTCTGACAATTAATACAGAGATATAACATGGGAACTGTCGGTTAGGTGCATTACTTATCAAGGCTCCTCCTGGAAGCAAATGACGAAGCGACTTGTGGTTTAGTTATTCATTTTCACTAGCTCATCTCACGCCCATATACTCAATACATACCGGTTTTCAAACAGCCTTTTATTCACATTCACGACTCATATGTGATGTCCATTCACTCAATACTTTAAAACACAACTAAGTACGAAATAAACACAATGCAGGTTTCGAGACAACCACGCCTAACAATTGAAAGACAATTCAGAAACCAGCCTGTGACAGTGTTGGATTGGTGATGAACGATGAGGCAACTAGACTTTATGGCATTTATTGAAGTATCTAGTAAAATGATTGTCAATTAAATAGTCCACTCCAACTGTAATGTTAATATAATGTTAATGTATCTTCTTCCTCATTGGATATGGATGCATCAGACATGTCGTTCGTATTTAATAACATTAGAATGGACCGTAATGGAGTCATTTCATTTTTTAAGAGCAGCTCATTTAAATAACAGAGGTCAGTATTCGGCGAGGGATTCCGTTTTGCAACTTCAGTGTGAATTATATATAAGCCTCACGCCATCGCGCCATTATACTGATGATGGGGTTGGGTCACAGCGTGGACAAGGGTTGATTCACCGCAGAGATAGGACTGGTTGACAGCTGGGATAAGGGTTGGATCACCGCAGGGATAAAGGTTGGTTCACAGCAAATATAGGGTTAGTTCACAGGAGGAATATGGTTGGTTTACAGCAGAGATAATGGTTGGTTCTCTGCATGATTAAAGGTTGGTTCATAGCAGAGATAGGGTAGGTTTAATGCAGGTGTAGGGTTGGTTCACAACATGAATAAGGGTTGTTTCACTGCAGGGATACGGGTTGGTTCACAGCAGGGATAAGAGTTGGTTCTCAACAGGGATAAGGGCTGGTTCACCGCAGTGATAATGTTGGTTCATAGCAAGGATAGGGTTGGTTCACAGCAGGGATAGGAGTTGTTTTAGAGTAGGGAGAATTGTTGGGTTAAAGTAGGGAGTAGACTGATGTCACGGATTTAATCATAATCGGGTCATGTTGGAGATTAACTGATCTCCCAATAATCTGCTGTGTCACCTTGGGAATCCTCGATTATGATCTATTTTTTAGCTTTTTGTCAGCTAAAGCAACTTCGGATATTCTGTGAGCTGTGCTAGTATTAAATATAGATCCAGACACCTTTATCTTAACTATGATCCTACCATAAACCCCCCTAATCCATACTGTGACCCCACTATAACGCCCGTTATTACCACTGCACCAACCCGGCCTTATTCCCACCGTTACCCCATCTTAACTACGCATATGACCCACCTTAATCAAGCCAGTGCGCATTAGAATTGTCATATAATAAATGGCAATCATAATGTACATGCTCTAAACTGTACATAACACTGCGCTGTCAACTCCTGGAAACTGTCGCCAATTTCGACCTCATTTTGTTCTTCTAAAATTATCGTCGCAATCAAATGACATTCAGCATCAAAACTTAATCCCTTGACATATCATGTTTACGATCAGCTGTTTCCGTGACGCGTGCGTCGGGGCGCATGTGTGACTATTCAAGTCACTCGCATCGAACGCTAAAACTTTCTGACTTATCAGACCGCCCTTATAAGGAGAGACTTTTCGACCACTGAGGCTATAGCCTTTTATTTAAGCTTGCTGCATATCAAGTTTTTAATTTGAGGTTGATATATCCCATGAATGTTCCATTAGCCTTAATGGTGACATCTTGAAATTAAACTTTTTGACATCAATTAGCTCTGTAGGTGGTGCCGCGGTAGGTGGGTATGGATCCATGGAGCTTTTTGAACAAATTGGAGGAGGATAAATATCCATGTTGGAGATGATTGTGGAGGAATTATTGACAATTGCCACCAGGTAGAATGTCAATGGAAATAGAATTTCTTTATCGAAAATATTCCTGACTGTGTATTTTCGGTATAGAGGTATGTGGACTATGGAAGGGAGCGTGAGCATGTGGTGGACTTGACCTACTGAGTAGCCAAGGTGAGTACTCAAATTGAGTTGGATTGTATCTCTAAATATGTATTTTTGGATACCATGGTAGTCTACGCCTGAAAAACGATATCTGCTTAACTGCGTATGACAATTTAGTGAGAAACAGGGGAACTACCGATAGGTTGGTATGGATACGGAGTTCTAGGTAAGCGTAAATCTTTGGGGAGCTTATGCAGTATTTTGAAAGTTTGCAAAGGAAGCTTTACACTTGGTACATGGCAAGAAAAAAATGCGACTATTAAAGTGATGTATGAGTCTCGGTGAATGGTGGTAATAATTGAGTAAGGCGTGAGTTTGGGTGTTAGAGGGGTAGAGGGGGTGGTAGAGGGGGTGGTCAGAATGATAACTGAGGCTTTAGGAGCGTTGGCAGTTGCCGTGACTGTGTAGCCTGCAGCTAACATTTTGGCGAATCGTTGCTGACGCACCGCCATGAAGATGGTGACCCCTATCAGAACTGCCATTATTGACGTGATGGCTATGGATAAGACTGCTTGGAAATTGACGACTCAGTGAGGGGAAAGAAAGACAAACCTCCAAGGTCCACATCAGGTCGCTCATACATTTGTCTTTGTCACTTAATGTGTATCGTGTACAGCCCTACACCACATACCACGATACGACACATGGTGGAGAGTCCAGGTCCCGAATCAAATATTTAGGCAAAGTTCCATCTAAAATTCGAAAGTTGTAGTCAGCTATTATAGTTCAAGTTCTTATAAACCCTACAGCTGGAGTTCAGGTCTTCATTATTACTAGTGCGTATCGTGTGCAGCCTTCTAACCTACCTAGCTTGCGTATTTCCTATTCGATGACCAGAAAGCATGTTGTATACTAATTAACATGAACAAACAGAACACTTCTGAAATAATTTTTTTTCAGAATGAACATAGATATATAGATCCGAATAAGAAAACAACTCACTACAAATTGTGGGTTGATTGCTAAATTACCATTATGACAACACACCTACCCATCATCATAACGTGCCCAAGGTTATAGTCGATTTAATGCAAGCATTTGAAGCACCACCCTCCCATCGTGTCCGCTGGAGTGACAAGCATATAAGGAGGGGCTACTCCAGATCCACATTCAGCCTAGCCGTATGTATCTTGCCTCTATATATCGTGTATGAAGGCAGTAACTCTGGTCGATAAGAGTTGCATGAGAACTAGGTATGGATGATATCTACCTGCCCCAGCCCGCCTACCTGATTAGGCATTTCAGTCTCTTAAAACAGACTATATCATGCCATATTATGATGAGAACAGTTTTGAATTCCATTATTAGGATATTAAATTTTACTGTGCGTTACCATATCATCAGTAACAGTAACCTTGTTTAAAGTGATATCAACGCCGAAGAAATCCAAATTGACCAGAGAAATCATGTCCTCCATGAAGAAGCATAATATCAGCTTACCACATATTGGCTCGATATAACTAGAGGCGGTTTATGTATGTTCGCAATTACATATGTAAGCATAAGTATGTCACAAGGTAAGCGGTAATCTTTAAGTGAAGAAGATCGCCTTTATATGTTTTGCTATGCTTGACTAAAAGAATACGCGCAAAAAAAAATCAGCAGCAGCACAAAGGAAGAAACCACCAACCTTACCTTAACACAGTTATATATAAACTGTAAAATTGCCAATGAGACTGGATCCTCTGTAACTTCCTGTGACAGTTTTCACTCATGCAACGATCTACCTTGTCATAGGGGCCTATGTCTGGGTGTTGTTTATAACTCATGATTGCCGAGGTGAGTAACGAATGAATGCTATTTAGTATTGACATCAGCAAATCGCCTCCATTGAGCGAATTACCATCGACGACATGAAGCCATAAGAAACCTGTCCCAACTAAATGTCACGTGTCACATGAATCAATACTTGTGTGTTAGGCCAAGAGCATCTGGGGTGTTATGCTGATAGTACAACCGACAGACTGCTGTCGACCCCTGGGGAGATATCAAACAGCAACACCGTTGACACCTGTATTGACATTGTAAAAGTAAAGGGAAAACATACGCTGGCGTAGCGTTGAGTTAAATGGTTCGTGTCTACAAAATGACCCTAAATTGATGCTTGGTGCAGATAGATTCACTATTGCTAACATAAAGCGCTTTTATGTCTTAACAGTTAGCTTCAGAGTGCTGGTATGGTGACATGCATAATTTGTCCAGAAATGGTGTACTTACTGAGCCTGAAGGGGATGAACATTGGTGTAACTATCGATGCAGCGAAAACAAGAGTCAAATATGTGGGGGTCAGAACCGCATCAATGTTTATACAGGTGATGTATTGAGCTATTCAATTATGAACTATGTAGCTCCCAAGTTCTTATGAGGACTCATGTCAGCACTTCAACATAACTGTGTCACTATGAATCAGTATGTCCACGAGGAAGATACCGCGACCCAGGAGATGGTATGGGTAATTGTGACAGCGAGTGCTACTGTAACGCCAGTCATATCTGCCTCTACTCCACGGGACAGTGTCCTGGTGGCTGTCAGGACGGCTGGTATGGGGCCAGCTGCTCCCTTAATGGTACATATCCTGTTACGATAATCCATCTTAAAAGCACAAATATCACAAAAAAGTTGGTTGTCATATTTCTTTCAAATTGTACATTACAATTTAGTACAAGCGACAATTGTTGTGTCATATCTATGTGTACGCCACAAGCACCATAACCAAGTTGTTTTGATGTCTGTGTGATCATATGGTACAGCGCTGCTGACCACTCCCAGCCCAGGAACAACAGCAATGGGCCCATCTACAATAGGTAACATTTAGAAGATTATTATTGACTTAACCTCATTTCCATATAAACGGGTACAGATGCCCAATGTGACGGCTCACATACACTTGAAAACCTTATTGCCAGCCTGCTATTTCAAGCTATTACCTTATTGATTTCTGATATTTGCACAGCCAGACTAGTACAGCTACTTAACGTAATGCCTGACCATGAAACTGAGATAGTAATAAAGTATTTTCAATTATTGCTTTCATTATATTTGCGGTATGGAAAGGCAAAATGTCACAATATGTGATGTCCAAACACATCATCAAAAATAAAAGGATGCGTTTAAAACAAGGCTTGTAGAGTAACAAACACACCCTTTTATTATATCTCGTGCAGACGCCATCTCATCCCTGGAGACAACCGCTGGTAACATCACGACCTCTCCAGCTCCTACAATTACACGTGCTGCTATACAAGTTGCTGGTAACCTTCTTCACTCTAACAAAGCAAATTATCTGAGATGACAATGTGTAATTACTGATCATACAAACCTTTGCAGCATCAATATGATATGTGATTGAAAGTGACATGAACATTTCCCATCAACCAGTGTCTATTTTCAGGTATAGCTGCAGGAACAACAGTCGCACTTCTTGCTGTTTTGGTCATTTTAAGAATGGTCCTTGTATATTTTTACCGGTGAGCTATGTACTACTGTCCGCTTGATTGGATAATCAACAGGTATATCGTCAATTGCTTTCTCTGTGTATAGTGACATTTTCAGTATATGGGTAAGGTTTTATTTTTATATTATCAGCTATTTACACACAAGTTATGTTAGGATGGCCATCACCTGTGCTTTGTGCTCAACTGCAAATAGGGATTGTTTATTTATTCGCATTTTACCGCAGTTCATAAGAACTTATGTCATGGCTCTCTCTGTCTTATAAATGCAATTATCCAAAGCAATGTGGTCGGATGCAGTAATTGCATTCCTCCATCACCAAAATAAGCCATACGCTTAATTAGCTCTCCAAAAGGTGGAAACTACAACCTTTTTGGCATTCATATCATTCAAATTTATCTATAACTTCAATGTACCTTCCCATGTCGCTAGCAACATCGCAGCATTGTGTTTAAACCAGGCACCGATTGAAGCGGAGAAATAGCAGCTCCTACATACAGCCTCATGGTCCCATGGAGACAACAACAGAGGGCGTGGACGGCAGTGTACACCAGCCTATCAGACTAGACACGCGTGTAGACATGTATGACACCAAGGCGTCATCTGGTGCAAACGGAGAGGGCACAGGAGACACCACAGACGCCGCATATTATGATACAAAGGCTGTCACAAGCGCGGGCAGGTATGATGGTTATGCCAATTCTCAACAGAAGGAGCTCTTAGTTGATACGGCAAATAGTACGGGATTTTATGAAAAGCCGCATGGTTATATGAACATGTCCACAGAACCTACCTATACTCCACTCAATCAATCGGCTGAATACCAAAATATGCAGCGCATATTGCAACACAAAGGTCACAAACGCGGGCGGGTCTGATGGTTATGCCAATTCACAACCGAAGGAGCTCATAGTTGATAAGACAAATAGTACAGGAGTTTATGAAGAGCCGCATGGTTATATGAACATGTCCACAGAACCTACCTATACTCCACTCAATCAATCGGCTGAATACCAAAACATACAATGATATAGCCGCCATGGCGTAACAAATGTTATAGTGCTTGGTATTATCAGTTCTCGGAGCTGATGTCTACAGAGTCAGTCGGTAATTTTATATAAAGACGAATATTTTTCTTGTAAAGGCAATGTTTATGAGAGTTTTTACTGAGTACATCAGAATAATGGTTCTTATTCAATCTTGTAGACTCATCATCAATTAACAACTCTATCGAGATTTTCATTTGGCGTTGTTAGTATTAATGTTGCTTAATACTTTTTGCTTTGTTTGGTTTTTAAAAATTCTAATTCTAAGACAGCTGTGTCTAATAAAAAGAAGGCAATGTCGTTTGTGGGTCCACCCAGAGTTTTGTAAACTTGCATCAGTTCCAAACAGTTAACATATGAAGGCTCATATTAATGTATTGTTTGCATTACTAAAGCCATCACAAACCTTTTCGCTGGATCAACGGGGCAATGTATTTGCGCACATACACAAACACGCTACCACCCACTTCCTCAGTGGTATACCAGTTTGAGTTGCAAACTTGTAGATGGAGCTTGTTTGAGAGGTGCATGTACAGTATGTCTAACTAAAAGTACCTGATTGTACAAAGAGTTTAAACGGTCAGAGTGTAACAGTTCCTATGCAGAAGGGCGTGGGCGCATCTCATGTGTTACCTGGCGATAATGGCTCTGAGAGTTGGGCGAATTGGGATGTGAGATCGTAGATTTGTCCGTTCTGCATCTGAAACGGAAACAAATTACTCAAATCTAGTGGTTTGCAAAATCAAAATTATTATTATACAATGCATACATTTATGGTGAGTCAGTAGACGTCCAGTCATGTGCGACGTTTTAATGTGTTTTTAATACCTCGTCACTGACGAGGATGCTGAATCACTGAAGCAAAACGATTACATTGGTATGTAGAGATAGTTGTCTACTTTAGTTTGTAATCATTGATGATCACAGACTTCTCATACATGAGGCCGTAACAACAGCCGCCCTGTTACGCTATTCTTTGTGCATGGTGGCCAGATCATAGCTGATTACAACAATATATAATTTTTCTATCTTATCCCTCCACCGTATGATACAAGCCTTCTTTATTATAATGATTTGTATCAATATGCAAATATCAATCTGTAAATAACGTGTTAGCGACAAAAGTGGTGTGACACACCAGGCAGTGTTTCGCTATGTATGTGTATTACTCATATTCAATGCTTTTCGATATCTGGAAATGGAATGTTGGGTTTGTGCTTAACATTTGCCTTTCAAGCTTAAAATCAGGGATGGATCTGGTCATATGATTGTTAAATATGTCTTGGATCATGTTTACAATTTCAAATGTGCCCATTGACACCAGAATTTTAAAAACAATATGTCACTTAATTGTATTTGAAAACCTTTCACCAGAGCCTTATTTGAACGACAAAAGTTTGCAATGGATTTAAATCCGCCAGGGTATATCTTTGCCATGTCGACCTTTACAAATCTGCTGACTCAGCAACTGGATGACGACAGTCACAGTTCAGTGCACTATAATTGCATCGTAATATTTTATAAGATCACTTTGGATATTGTCTTGATGGACTTGAGTACCAGTGTAATGCGTGTATGACGCATCTCAATGTGAGCGCTCTATGAGCAAATCAAGGAGGGTTACAGCATAGCATCATGCATTAACCCCTGTATTGGAAACTACGTGATTGTGGCTATTTGTCCAAGAGCAATTCAAGGGGTGGGGATTGTTTTATATATAACATCATTGATTACTGGTATATACTATCAATTTTCGAACTGAATATTGCACTTAATCAAAATTTTTCTATAATCCAAAGTATCGGTAAATGAAATTAATAGTAACTGATGTCATACATCGCAACATGGGAATTGTTTCAACCACGGTGGAGAGGTGGTGTGTGTATGTCCGTTCGCAAGTGCATGCGTCCATGTATGCGTTTGGATTGGGGGGGACAAGGTCGGTGAGAACCGCCGACTACAGGCTGCATACGTATCTGGTGAACGCGGGATCATATAACAATAATCACTCTAACATTGCCAATAGCATAAACGTTTCTTTTTCGCTAGAGGAGTAGCTTTGGCGGTCATTTAATGTTGTTGATCAGAGATAGGCGTGCGAGGGATTATGGAGTAGTTATATCTAGACCAATTTCCATATGGCATCATTATTGCTACAAGGTTTCCCGACACCGTTTGCGTCCTGGCAAGCTCGTTCCTGTATCTTTTCCAAATGATTTTGTTTCACATTTACGCGACATACACACCACCGTCGACGTATCTCAAACATGCGTATCGAGCTCATAACTAATTCCTTCAATCATCGAAGAAATAATGAACGCACTATATCGGTTCAGCTAATAACCATATTCTTAATCGCTTAGATAACTCAATACTGTGTACCTATTATCTACTTATTCATGACATGAAATGGTGGGAGACTCAGCATGTTGATTTTGGTTTTATTTTCAAACGAACAAACCGATCATATCAGCCATAACACACTTTAAGGTTTTATGAAGTGTTTCCACAGATATGTGTTCTTTTCCCCAATAATTGATACCCAGACAATAATTCTGACATTTGACATAATATTTCCATCATTCAGCAAATATATTCAAGTGACTTTCTATATTTCGTACTCCACTGTATTTTGGTATTTTATTTATCACAGGTAGTGGTCGATTCATGCACGCTTGAGAGACGCCGCCACCGTGGCGTTTTACGTAGGACCATTCTAGGAGGGGTTATTCCAGCTCGCAAATTTAGGCTAACCGCATGTTCCTAGCGTCTGTATAACGTGTATGAAGGCAGTTACTCAGGTCGACAAGAGTTGCATGAGGATTATATACCGCTGATACCACGCGCGTACCTGGTTTTGGTATTTCAATCATGATCAGTGTATTGTTCCATTAAAATAGGATATCGAATACTTTTTGCCCCATTATAGGACCATATCGTCAGTAACAGTAGCAATGGTTGATGTGATAATCAACGTAGGGCACATGGATCGTCAGGTAGTAACAGTAGCAATGGTTGATGTGATATCAACGCCTTAGAAATCCACATCTACCAGAGGAAGCATGTCCTGCGTGGGGATCATAGGAATATATATTATTTGCTTTTTCATGTTGGCTTGATATTACTAGGGGCAGTTTATATATATTCATTATTACATAGGTGGCCCCATAGCCAAGCAGTAAGTTTGCCATAAGCGGGTACTAGTGAGTGGGGAGATCGCCTTTATGGAGATGCTTTTCATCGCCTAAGTTAAAGTCAGCTCGCCAACAAAATCGTCTTGCAATAAAGAAGAAGCGATAGAGCTTGTCGTAACAAAGTTATCCGGATTGGTTCCTCTGTAAGTTCCTGGGATAATCTTCACTCGTACAACGATGCACCTCATCACAGCAGTTTGTATCGGGATGCTTTTGATAAGTCATGACTGCCGAGGTGAGTCTATTTAATACCGAAATCAGCAAATCACCTCCATTAAGCGAATAACATGAAGGCATGGGACGAATAGTAACCTGTCGCCGCTTAATGTCACGTGTCGCATGAATCAATACTTGTGTGTTAGGCCAAGAGCATCTGGGGGTGTTATGAAGATAGTAGAACCGACAGACTGCTGCCGATGCTCGGAGAGGTTTCAGACAGCAACACCGTTGACACCTGTATTGACATTTGTAAAAGTAGAGGGAAAACATACGCCGGTGTAGTGGTGAGTTGTAGGGAAAACAGTTCCTTTCAACAACATTGTCCTAAATTGTGATTTTGGTGCAGTCAGATTAACTGTCGCTAACATAAAGCGGTTGTATGTCTTGACAGCTTGGCACTGAGTGCTGGTGTGGCGACTTCCATAACTTTTCCAGACATGGTGTAGCTACTGGGCCTAATAGTGAAGGACACTGGTGTAACCATCTATGCAGCGGAAACATGAGTCAAATATGTGGGGGTCATGACCACATCAGAGTTTATTCAGGTGATGTATTGAGCTATTCCATTATATGTGCCAGGTAACAGATTCTCATGTAAGCACTTCAATATTAGTGTCATTATGTACCAGTGTGTCCACGAGGAAGATACAACGACGCAGGAAGTGATGTGGGTAACTGTGAGAGCGAGTGTTACTGTAACGCCAGTCATATCTGCCTCTTCTCCACGGGACAGTGTCCTGGTGACTGTCAGGACGGCTGGTATGGGACCAGCTGCTCCATTTATGGTACATAAGCTGTCACGCATACCCATCTTAAATACCGCCAGCAAAGTTGGCTGTTATGACATCACCTCCAAATGAATATTTGCAATTTGTAATTAGCAACAACTGTTGTGTCATTTCCATGTGTGCATCATAAACATCATTACCGCGTTGTTTTGAAGTCTGTGTGATTATGTGATACAGAGTCACTGACCACTTCCGGCTCAAGGACAACAGCAATGGGTCCATCTACAATCGGTAATTCTACGAAGATGCACAATGTGGCGGTTCACATATTGATGAAATCTGTCATATTACCGTACTGCCAGACAATTCATATTCTTGCTGTTACGACAATGCTTATGTAGTCAATTCAATTGTACTGATTTCAAGCTATTATCTTATTGCTGTCTGACGTTTGCACTGCCAGACTGACCCAGCTAATTGTTGGAACTTTGGCAGGAATTTTTTGTTGTTGCTGAAGAAACGAAGCGTGAATTATAACTGGCATGTTACTTCAATTGATGCCAGATACTGAGATAATAAGAGAGTTTTTTTCAATTATTGCTTTCATTATATTTGCTCTCTACCGATAGATAAATAGGCGCAAAGGATGCGTTTAAAACAAGGCTTGTAGAGCAACAAACAAGCAACTTTTAGTTATCGCTCTTTCAGACGTCGTCTCGTCGCTGGAGACAACATCTGGTGAAATAATGACCCTTCGAAATCCTACAATCCCAGGTGGTGGTGCACAAGTTACTGGTAATGTTCTTCATTCTAACGGAGCAATCATCTGAGATGTCAATGTATAATTACTTATCATGCAAACCTTTACAGCATCAGTATAATATGTGATTGAAGGTGACATAAACATCTCTCCCCAACCAGTGTCAGTTTTCAGGTATAGCTGTAGGAACAACAGTCGCAATAGTTGCCGTGTTGATCATTTTAGGAATGGTCCTTGCATACATATGGCGGTGAGATATGTAGTACTGTTTACTCGTTTGAATAATTGACCGACAAATAACCCATTGTCTTGTTTGTCCATTGTGACATTATCAGTATAAGTAAGGTTTGAATATTTTTAATATTCGCTATTTTCAAACATGTTACATAGGTCCTCACTGACGTGCTATGCTCAACTGCAAATAAGGATTGTTCATTCATCCGTCGCATATGAGCATAGCTCATTAGTACCCATCTATGGCTTCTCACAAGCTCTTACATACAATCGCCTATGCCTTGGTTTCAGTGGTTATATGCACAAATTGTAATCATTAGACTTAAACAAACACCAAATTTGAGGCATGTGCTCGAATATCATATCATACAGAACATTCCATTTTGTCTAGGATTTCAAAGTTTGTTGCTGGTTACATCGCTGATTATTGTTTAAATCAGGCATCGATGGAAGCGAGGAAATAGCAGCTCCCACGTGCAGTCTCATGGTCGTATGGAGACGGTGACAGAGGGCGTTGACGACAGGGTGCATCAGGCTATCAAAGTAGACACGTGTGTAGACGCGTATGACACCAAGGCGTCTTCTGGTGCAAACGGAGAGGACACAGGAGACCTAACAGGCGCCGCATATTACAACACAAAGCATGTCACAAACGCGGGTGGGTCTGATGGTTATGCCAATTCACAACCAAAGGAGCGCATAGTTGATACGGCAAATAGTACAGGAGTTTATGAAGAGCCGCACAGTTATACGAACATGTCCACAGAAACTATCTATACTCCACTCAATCAATCGGCTGTTTACCAAAACATACAAATGATATAGCCACTATGACCTAACAAAAGTTATAGAGCATGGCAATATCAGTTTTCTGAGCTGATGCCTACAACTTCAGTCGGTAATTTTATATTTGGACGAATATTTTCTTGTTAATGCCATGTTTATGAGAGTGTTTACTGAGTACATCAGAATAATGGTTCTATACTAATTAAATCTCCAAGCCTCATCATCAAGACTTTCATTTGGCGTTGTTAAAGTTCTGTAATAAAGAACTGCGGCTTAATGCTATTGGCTTTGTTTGGTTTTTTTCTAAAACAATCAAATTTAATTCTAAGACAGTTGGGTCTAATAACAAGAGGGCATTGCGTTTGTGAGTCTACTCGGAATTTTCTCGACTTGCATCAGTTCCAAACAGTTTACATTTGAAGGCTCTTTTTAATTTGTTGATTACATTACTGACGCCTTCACAAAGCTTTCCGTTGGGTCCATGGGGCACTCTGTATTTGCGACATAGATACCCACGCTACGACCCGCTTCCTCAGTGGTATACCAGTATGACAACCACCCGACGAGAATGTGCAGCAAACATATACAGTGAATGATTCTATTGTCTCTCCTGTGGTTGCAAACTTGAAGATGGGGCTTGTTTGTTCGGTGCGTGTAAAGTTTGTCTAAAAGTACCTGACTGTGCTAAGAGTTTAAACGGTCAGAATGTAACTGTTCCAATGCAGAAGCACGTGAGTGCATCTGATATGTTATCTGTCAAAAATGGCTCTGATAGTTTGGCGAATTAGTTTGTCGTGGATCGTGGATTTGTCAGTTCTACATCTGAAACGAAAAATCCAGTGGTTTTCAAAATCACAATTATTGCACATTCCCAGCTTTTATGGTGTATCAGTTGACATCAGTCATGTGCGGCTTGTTTATTGTACTTTAATTACCATGTCACTGAAGAGCATGCTGAATCACTAAAGTAAAGCGATTAGGGCCTAAACGTCACGTATTAACAACAATGAATAAATATACTTGAAATACTCGTCAAGCACACAATAACTCCGCCCCTAATGCTTATATACTTCACCTCGTTGCATGTAGAGTGACCTCTAGTACTATATTTGTTTCAGCTCAACCAGAACCGTTATCTTGTTTCCCTCTCACATTGGTATGTAGAGATGGCCGCCTACTTCAGTATGTAATCACTCCTGATCACGGACTTCTCATCCATGTGGCCTTAACTACAGCCGCCCCGTTACACTTCTCGGCGTGCATGGTGGCCATATTATCGCTGATCACAATCGTATATTATATATCTATCTTATCCCTCCACCGTGTGATACAAGCCTTCTTTATTATATGATATTTGTATCAATATGCAAATATCAATCTGTCAATAATAGGTTAGTGACAAAAGTGATGTGACACGCCAGGCAATGTTTTGCTATGAATGTTTTGCACAAACTCATATTCAATATTCATAGATATCTTGGACTGGAATATTTGGTTTGTGTTTAACATTTTCCTTTCAAGCTTGAACTCATGTATGTATCAGGTCGGATAATTATTTACTATGTCTTGTATCATGTTTACAATTTCAAATGTACTCAATGGCACCAGAATTTAAAAAAGGAAATTGTCACTTAATTGTGTTTGACCACCTTTCCCCAGAGCATTATATGAGCACCAAAAATTTGCAATGAATTCAATTCAGCCAGGGGAAGTCTTCGAGATGTCGACCCCTACAAACTTGCAGACTCAAAAATTAGATGACGACCGTCACAGTTCACTGGCAAATTATAATTGTTCATATTATCATTTTGGATAGTCTTGAGAGTTCTTCACTCATGGTTTATATTGTATAAAATTATTCAAATGTTAGACGGACTTGAGTACCAGCGCATTGCGTGTATGACGCATCTCAATGTGAGCGCTCTATGAGCAAATTAAGGAGGGTTACGCAATCATGCGTAAACCCCTGTATTTGAAACTATGTGATTGTGGTTATTTTGCCAACAGCGAATCAAGGGTTGGGCTTGTTTTATATATACCATCATTAATTACTCGTATATACTATTACATGGACTGTGACTAATTATCCATTGATAATTGTCTATAATGTTGTAATCTACTCTGATATCCAATCATAGTAACTGCAGCCTCGACTTCGCTGTTGATAGCGGTTATAATAAGATCCGCCTGAAGTCATAGGCCTACCTGTGATAGCAAAAGTGAGGTGAATGATAGTGTGGATTCCATGGTGAGACAAGGTCGGTGAGCAGGTACATACACAGAGGCCTAATATCTGGTGAACGCTGGATCAGCAGTGGTAATGATTCAGCATCGATTGTGACCGGACTAAACGTTGTTTTCCATCAGGAGTAGCTTTGGCGGTTTATAATGTTCATGATCGGGGACCCGTGCGAGGGATTTATTTAATTGTCTTCTAGTTAAATTTCATATGGCATCATTCTTGCTAGAGGACGCCCCGACTAGGAGGTTGGATGGCAATGTTTGGTATCCGTCCCAAATGTGTGTTTGTTTCACACTTATTGATCACACATAGCGATAGACGATCTGAAACATGCGTTATCGATGCCATTTGTAATTAAGGTTCAATCTTCGAACCCAATATTGCACTAACCTCACAATCCCTCTGACTCAAAAGTGTCTGTAAATGAAGTTAATATACTGATGGTGGGAGACTCCAGAAACAATGGAGATAATATTGAAGTATAGCGCTTGGTTTTATGTTCCCCTTCATTCTGTCAAATTGTATTCCACACGACGCGGCCATGGACTGTAAAGTTGGTGGCACTTTTTGGGAATAATTGATAATTAGTTTGTGTCATTGCTTTTACCATAATATTTCCATACATACGGAAAATATATACTGGTGTTCATGTGACTTTATTTTATTTTTAACTCTACTATATATCACATAAATTATTCATGCACGCATGAGTGACACCGCTCTTCTGGCGGTGACACCAGGAGTATGCTTGGAGGGGTTACTTCAGCTCCCACATTCAGACTAACCTCATGTACCTTGCCTCTATATATCGTGTATGAAGGCAGTAACTCTAGTCGATAAGAGTTGCATGAGGACTATATATGCGCGATATCTACGCCCGTGTACTTGTTTTGGTGTTTCAGATCATGAAAGTCAGTGTATTGTTTAAAACCGACTAAAATATTCCACATTATGATGTGAACAGTTTTGCGCTCCATTATGAGGATATTGGATTGTTAGCCGGTAGTAACAGTAATCCTGGTTAATGTGATATCAAGCCTCAGAAATTCGCATCGACGAGAATTCGTGTTCTGTTTGGGGATCATAAGGAAGCATATTATTCTCTTTTTCTATTGGCTAGTTATTACCAGGGGCAGTTTATATATGTTCGTTATTACATGCGTGGCCCCTCAGGAAAGAAGTTAAAAGCATAAGTCTCGTACTAGTGAGTGCGGATCCTTAAATGGAGAGAGCGCCTTTAAACTGAGCTTTGTTGTTTTGTAACATTGCCTACCTTGTCGAATAGGTTCCTATGTAAGTTCCTGGGATAATTTTCACTCATACAACGATGCACCTTATCACAGCAACTTGTATCGGGATGTTTTTGATCAGTCAGGACTGCCGAGGTGAGTCTATTTAATACAGAAATCAGCAAATCACCTCCATTAAGCGAATAACCTTAGAAGGCATGGGACGAATAGTAACCTGTCGCCGCTTAATGTCACGTGTCGCATGAATCAATACTTGTGTGTTAGGCCAAGAGCATCTGGGGTGTTATGAAGATAGTAGAACCGACAGACTGCTGCCGATGCTCGGAGAGGTTTCAGACAGCAACACCGTTGACACCTGTATTGACATTTGTAAAAGTAGAGGGAAAACATACGCCAGTGTAGCGGTGAGTTGTAGGGAAAACAGTTCCTTTCAACAACATTGTCCTAAATTGTGATTTTGGTGCAGTCAGATTCATTGTCACTAACATAAAGCGGTTGTATGTCTTGACAGCTTGGCACTGAGTGCTGGTGTGGCGACTTCCATAACTTTTCCAGACACGGTGTAGCTACTGGGCCTAATAGTGAAGGACACTGGTGTAACCATCTATGCAGCGGAAACATGAGTCAAATATGTGGGGGTCAGGACCACATCAGAGTTTATTCAGGTGATGTATTGAGCTATTCCATTATGTGCCAGGTAACAGATTCTCATGTAAGCACTTCAATATTAGTGTCATTATGTACCAGTGTGTCCACGAGGAAGATACAACGACGCAGGAAGTGATGTGGGTAACTGTGAGAGCGAGTGTTACTGTAACGCCAGTCATATCTGCCTCTTCTCCACGGGACAGTGTCCTGGTGACTGTCAGGACGGCTGGTATGGGACCAGCTGCTCCATTTATGGTACATAAGCTGTCACGCATACCCATCTTAAATACCGCCAGCAAAGTTGGCTGTTATGACATCACCTCCAAATGAATATTTGCAATTTGTAATTAGCAACAACTGTTGTGTCATTTCCATGTGTGCATCATAAACATCATTACCGCGTTGTTTTGAAGTCTGTGTGATTATGTGATACAGAGTCACTGACCACTTCCGGCTCAAGGACAACAGCAATGGGTCCATCTACAATCGGTAATTCTACGAAGATGCACAATGTGGCGGTTCACATATTGATGAAATCTGTCATATTACCGTACTGCCAGACAATTCATATTCTTGCTGTTACGACAATGCTTATGTAGTCAATTCAATTGTACTGATTTCAAGCTATTATCTTATTGCTGTCTGACGTTTGCACTGCCAGACTGACCCAGCTAATTGTTGGAACTTTGGCAGGAATTTTTTGTTGTTGCTGAAGAAACGAAGCGTGAATTATAACTGGCATGTTACTTCAATTGATGCCAGATACTGAGATAATAAGAGAGTTTTTTTTCAATTATTGCTTTCATTATATTTGCTCTCTACCGATAGATAAATAGGCGCAAAGGATGCGTTTAAAACAAGGCTTGTAGAGCAACAAACAAGCAACTTTTAGTTATCGCTCTTTCAGACGTCGTCTCGTCGCTGGAGACACAACATCTGGTGAAATAATGACCCTTCGAAATCCTACAATCCCAGGTGGTGGTGCACAAGTTACTGGTAATGTTCTTCATTCTAACGGAGCAATCATCTGAGATGTCAATGTATAATTACTTATCATGCAAACCTTTACAGCATCAGTATAATATGTGATTGAAGGTGACATAAACATCTCTCCCCAACCAGTGTCAGTTTTCAGGTATAGCTGTAGGAACAACAGTCGCAATAGTTGCCGTGTTGATCATTTTAGGAATGGTCCTTGCATACATATGGCGGTGAGATATGTAGTACTGTTTACTCGTTTGAATAATTGACCGACAAATAACCCATTGTCTTGTTTGTCCATTGTGACATTATCAGTATAAGTAAGGTTTGAATATTTTTAATATTCGCTATTTTCAAACATGTTACATAGGTCCTCACTGACGTGCTATGCTCAACTGCAAATAAGGATTGTTCATTCATCCGTCGCATATGAGCATAGCTCATTAGTACCCATCTATGGCTTCTCACAAGCTCTTACATACAATCGCCTATGCCTTGGTTTCAGTGGTTATATGCACAAATTGTAATCATTAGACTTAAACAAACACCAAATTTGAGGCATGTGCTCGAATATCATATCATACAGAACATTCCATTTTGTCTAGGATTTCAAAGTTTGTTGCTGGTTACATCGCTGATTATTGTTTAAATCAGGCATCGATGGAAGCGAGGAAATAGCAGCTCCCACGTGCAGTCTCATGGTCGTATGGAGACGGTGACAGAGGGCGTTGACGACAGGGTGCATCAGGCTATCAAAGTAGACACGTGTGTAGACGCGTATGACACCAAGGCGTCTTCTGGTGCAAACGGAGAGGACACAGGAGACCTAACAGGCGCCGCATATTACAACACAAAGCATGTCACAAACGCGGGTGGGTCTGATGGTTATGCCAATTCACAACCAAAGGAGCGCATAGTTGATACGGCAAATAGTACAGGAGTTTATGAAGAGCCGCACAGTTATACGAACATGTCCACAGAAACTATCTATACTCCACTCAATCAATCGGCTGTTTACCAAAACATACAAATGATATAGCCACTATGACCTAACAAAAGTTATAGAGCATGGCAATATCAGTTTTCTGAGCTGATGCCTACAACTTCAGTCGGTAATTTTATATTTGGACGAATATTTTCTTGTTAATGCCATGTTTATGAGAGTGTTTACTGAGTACATCAGAATAATGGTTCTATACTAATTAAATCTCCAAGCCTCATCATCAAGGCTTTCATTTGGCGTTGTTAAAGTTCTGTAATAAAGAACTGCGGCTTAATGCTATTGGCTTTGTTTGGTTTTCTAAAACAATCAAATTTAATTCTAAGACAGTTGGGTCTAATAACAAGAGGGCATTGCGTTTGTGAGTCTACTCGGAATTTTCTCGACTTGCATCAGTTCCAAACAGTTTACATTTGAAGGCTCTTTTTAATTTGTTGATTACATTACTACTGACGCCTTCACAAAGCTTTCCGTTGGGTCCATGGGGCACTCTGTATTTGCGACATAGATACCCACGCTACGACCCGCTTCCTCAGTGGTATACCAGTATGACAACCACCCGACGAATGAATGTGCAGCAAACATATACAGTGAATGATTCTATTGTCTCTCCTGTGGTTGCAAACTTGAAGATGGGGCTTGTTTGTTCGGTGCGTGTAAAGTTTGTCTAAAAGTACCTGACTGTGCTAAGAGTTTAAACGGTCAGAATGTAACTGTTCCAATGCAGAAGCACGTGAGTGCATCTGATATGTTATCTGTCAAAAATGGCTCTGATAGTTTGGCGAATTAGTTTGTCGTGGATCGTGGATTTGTCAGTTCTACATCTGAAACGAAAAATCCAGTGGTTTTCAAAATCACAATTATTGCACATTCCCAGCTTTTATGGTGTATCAGTTGACATCAGTCATGTGCGGCTTGTTTATTGTACTTTAATTACCATGTCACTGAAGAGCATGCTGAATCACTAAAGTAAAGCGATTAGGGCCTAAACGTCACGTATTAACAACAATGAATAAATATACTTGAAATACTCGTCAAGCACACAATAACTCCGCCCCTAATGCTTATACTTCACCTCGTTGCATGTAGAGTGACCTCTAGTACTATATTTGTTTCAGCTCAACCAGAACCGTTATCTTGTTTCCCTCTCACATTGGTATGTAGAGATGGCCGCCTACTTCAGTATGTAATCACTCCTGATCACGGACTTCTCATCCATGTGGCCTTAACTACAGCCGCCCCGTTACACTTCTCGGCGTGCATGGTGGCCATATTATCGCTGATCACAATCGTATATTATATATCTATCTTATCCCTCCACCGTGTGATACAAGCCTTCTTTATTATATGATATTTGTATCAATATGCAAATATCAATCTGTCAATAATAGGTTAGTGACAAAAGTGATGTGACACGCCAGGCAATGTTTTGCTATGAATGTTTTGCACAAACTCATATTCAATATTCATAGATATCTTGGACTGGAATATTTGGTTTGTGTTTAACATTTTCCTTTCAAGCTTGAACTCATGTATGTATCAGGTCGGATAATTATTTACTATGTCTTGTATCATGTTTACAATTTCAAATGTACTCAATGGCACCAGAATTTAAAAAAGGAAATTGTCACTTAATTGTGTTTGACCACCTTTCCCCAGAGCATTATATGAGCACCAAAAATTTGCAATGAATTCAATTCAGCCAGGGGAAGTCTTCGAGATGTCGACCCCTACAAACTTGCAGACACAAAAATTAGATGACGACCGTCACAGTTCACTGGCAAATTATAATTGTTCATATTATCATTTTGGATAGTCTTGAGAGTTCTTCACTCATGGTTTATATTGTATAAAATTATTCAAATGTTAGACGGACTTGAGTACCAGCGCATTGCGTGTATGACGCATCTCAATGTGAGCGCTCTATGAGCAAATTAAGGAGGGTTACGCAATCATGCGTAAACCCCTGTATTTGAAACTATGTGATTGTGGTTATTTTGCCAACAGCGAATCAAGGGTTGGGCTTGTTTTATATATACCATCATTAATTACTCGTATATACTATTACATGGACTGTGACTAATTATCCATTGATAATTGTCTATAATGTTGTAATCTACTCTGATATCCAATCATAGTAACTGCAGCCTCGACTTCGCTGTTGATAGCGGTTATAATAAGATCCGCCTGAAGTCATAGGCCTACCTGTGATAGCAAAAGTGAGGTGAATGATAGTGTGGATTCCATGGTGAGACAAGGTCGGTGAGCAGGTACATACACAGAGGCCTAATATCTGGTGAACGCTGGATCAGCAGTGGTAATGATTCAGCATCGATTGTGACCGGACTAAACGTTGTTTTCCATCAGGAGTAGCTTTGGCGGTTTATAATGTTCATGATCGGGGACCCGTGCGAGGGATTTATTTAATTGTCTTCTAGTTAAATTTCATATGGCATCATTCTTGCTAGAGGACGCCCCGACTAGGAGGTTGGATGGCAATGTTTGGTATCCGTCCCAAATGTGTGTTTGTTTCACACTTATTGATCACACATAGCGATAGACGATCTGAAACATGCGTTATCGATGCCATTTGTAATTAAGGTTCAATCTTCGAACCCAATATTGCACTAACCTCACAATCCCTCTGACTCAAAAGTGTCTGTAAATGAAGTTAATATACTGATGGTGGGAGACTCCAGAAACAATGGAGATAATATTGAAGTATAGCGCTTGGTTTTATGTTCCCCTTCATTCTGTCAAATTGTATTCCACACGACGCGGCCATGGACTGTAAAGTTGGTGGCACTTTTTGGGAATAATTGATAATTAGTTTGTGTCATTGCTTTTACCATAATATTTCCATACATACGGAAAATATATACTGGTGTTCATGTGACTTTATTTATTTTTAACTCTACTATATATCACATAAATTATTCATGCACGCATGAGTGACACCGCTCTTCTGGCGGTGACACCAGGAGTATGCTTGGAGGGGTTACTTCAGCTCCCACATTCAGACTAACCTCATGTACCTTGCCTCTATATATCGTGTATGAAGGCAGTAACTCTAGTCGATAAGAGTTGCATGAGGACTATATATGCGCGATATCTACGCCCGTGTACTTGTTTTGGTGTTTCAGATCATGAAAGTCAGTGTATTGTTTAAAAACCCGACTAAAATATTCCACATTATGATGTGAACAGTTTTGCGCTCCATTATGAGGATATTGGATTGTTAGCCGGTAGTAACAGTAATCCTGGTTAATGTGATATCAAGCCTCAGAAATTCACATCGACCGAGAATTCGTGTTCTGTGTGGGGATCATAAGGAAGCATATTATTCTCTTTTTCTATTGGCTAGTTATTACCAGGGGCAGTTTATATATGTTCGTTATTACATGCGTGGCCCCTCAGGAAAGAAGTTAAAAAGCATAAGTCTCGTACTAGTGAGTGCGGATCCTTAAATGGAGAGAGCGCCTTTAAACTGAGCTTTGTTGTTTTGTAACATTGCCTACCTTGTCGAATAGGTTCCTATGTAAGTTCCTGGGATAATTTTCACTCATACAACGATGCACCTTATCACAGCAACTTGTATCGGGATGTTTTTGATCAGTCAGGACTGCCGAGGTGAGTCTATTTAATACAGAAATCAGCAAATCACCTCCATTAAGCGAATAACCTTAGAAGGCATGGGACGACTAGTAACCTGTCGCCGCTTAATGTCACGTGTCGCATGAATCAATACTTGTGTGTTAGGCCAAGAGCATCTGGGGTGTTATGAAGATAGTAGAAACCGACAGACTGCTGCCGATGCTCGGAGAGGTTTCAGACAGCAACACCGTTGACACCTGTATTGACATTTGTAAAAGTAGAGGGAAAACATACGCCGGCGTAGAGGTGAGTTATAGGGAAAACAGTTCCTTTCAACAACATTGTCCTAAATTGTGATTTTGGTGCAGGTCAGATTCATTGTCACTAACATAAAGCGGTTGTATGTCTTGACAGCTTGGCACTGAGTGCTGGTGTGGCGACTTCCATAACTTTTCCAGACATGGTGTAGCTACTGGGCCTAATAGTGAAGGACACTGGTGTAACCATCTATGCAGCGGAAACATGAGTCAAATATGTGGGGGTTTTGACCACATCAGAGTTTATTCAGGTGATGTATTGAGCTATTCCATTATGTGCCAGGTAACAGATTCTCATGTAAGCACTTCAATATTAGTGTCATTATGTACCAGTGTGTCCACGAGGAAGATACAACGACGCAGGAAGTGATGTGGGTAACTGTGAGAGCGAGTGTTACTGTAACGCCAGTCATATCTGCCTCTTCTCCACGGGACAGTGTCCTGGTGACTGTCAGGACGGCTGGTATGGGACCAGCTGCTCACTTTATGGTACATAACCTGTCACGCATATCCATCTTAAATACCGCCAGCAAAGTTGGCTGTTATGACATCACCTCTAAATGAATATTTGCATTTTGCAATTTGTAATTAGCATGTGTGCATCATAAACATCATAACCGCGTTGTTTTGAAGTCTGTGTGATCATATGATACAGAGTCACTGACCACTTCCGACTCAAGGACAACAGTAATGGGTCCATCTACAATAGGTGTTTCTACAAAGATTATTTTTGGCTTAAACTCATCCCTATATAAATGGATACAGATGCACAATGTGGCGGTTCACATATTCTTGAAAACTGTCATGTGACCGTACTGTAAGACAATTCATATTCTTGCTGTAACTGGCTTACGGGTATAGGACCAGCTGCTCACTTAATGGTACACAACCTGTTACGATAACCTAAGGGAATAAATATGGCCACAATACCACAATCGTATCTCGCAATAGTGTAGCCCAATAGCATCTTTATTCACTAATCCTGTGCTGTGCTAATAGCTAGATTTGTCTTCCAGATTCTCTTTCCACTTCTTACAGCACCAGCACTTCGACTGAGGAGGTTTCATCAACAGGTAACGTCGGTCACCTCCTTTCACTCACTTGACATAAATAAGTAACTGGAAAAGACAACAAGATTATGATAGCTGTGGTAGGACCTGATATTGACGCATGTGGTTAAGATATCCAAACGCTGTATGTACTTATTGCTCAAACACGCAATTCTAAACAACGCCATTTCACTGCCCCAAACACCTCATATATCACTGCATAGTGCAAAAGCAGGTGCATCCTTATCAGCACGGTCTTACTCCAAATCATTGGTTAAATTTAATTCAAATGCTATATTTCGTCATCGATATTGCTTAATCTGCTTCAGATAACAATGGCCCTAGCACTATGGATAACACAGACACAAGTCACAACACGACAGGTTAACCTCCTCAAAATTACATAATTAAATAATACTTTCCTCACTTGATCATGCGCTGTGATAATGTTTGTACAGACACTGACCAGACTGACGGGACGGCAACAATAGGTTATACAATACGCCGCCATTACCCATTGCCACACGCCATTTATATATATATATATATATATATATATATATATATATATATATATATATATATATATATATATATATATATATATATATATATATATATATATATATATATATATATATGTTTGTGTGTGTCATATATATATATATATATATATATAAAGGCATAAACAAACATATAATTATAATTAAACATATTCCGTTCACCTCAGGTATAGTAGTGGGCGTGGCTATAGCCTTGCTGCTGATGCTGATCGTCATCGCTGTCGTTCTTGTCTGCTGTTATCGGTCAGTAACATGCATCGGTTGGTGCACATAACTTTCGGTAAAATTATACCTGCACTAACCACTGGTTTATGGAAAATACGTTTAATTGACTGAGCATTGTATCATGTATCAGGTGGAGGCAAAGGGAGCCACCGGACAGTGGGAAAGAAATCAGAGATGCGGTCACGCTGCCTGATGACCTCTACGGCGAGGTGGACATGGAAGCCAAAGCCGCCTGTCAACGTAAACGACAAGAGGAGGATGGAGATAGGGTAGATAAGGAGGGAACCACTGTGGTGAACAACGACCTCTATGGAAGTGTCTCTAATAACAGTTACCCATTCGAGAAGGAGGATACTTTTGGCTACGTCAACGTCGCTTCCAAACCACCTGGATGGAAAAAGAAGAATGGGAAAGCTGCGCCAGTTGAGTCGTACACCATGGATGACGCGCGATGTGAGTCTGACGCAAGGCAAAAGCAGCCAGTGCAATCTGATATGGAGACTGTTGTGGATAATGCTCTGTATGGAAGACCAGATGCGGAGGACGGAGGAGGGGATGGTTTCCATGGTGATGAGAATGGCAAGTCATCTAAGTGTACTAGTCCTGTCGAGCCCCTCTATGACACCCCTAAAAGGGTATCTATCGCTCTCTAATTGATATTGTCATCCTGCAATGATGTTGACCCCGGTTAACCTGGTGTTTCCCAGTCATATGGTTTCCTGGCATGTGTTTACCCGACACAAAACGTGAGTTAGAACTGGAGTCTTATAAATAACAAATGGATTTAAATGGGTTTCTGCTCTGTGTATCGTAATTGAATCGGTGGCAGTCGACTTGTAAACGACCCGATTGTTACTCACACTGATTGAGGCCCATCCCGAAGGTGCTAACAAGTAAAAAAAAACCAATGTATTCATCGCGATGTTACTTATTGAATCTGTTCATAAAACCATTAATATGCATTGCTGACAGCGTTTATCATATTGATGTGAGTAGGACGATCACATGAGCGACTTGTCTTCGTCATAATAAATACCTAACTTCCTCTGTCTCCTCGTGATTTTCACCTCAACGCTTCACTAATTACATCCTGTTCCACGCCCTACCAATCCATTCTGCTCCCCACCGACCCGTGTTAACCAATGCAAGGCCTTTTTTACAAATACGCTGAACGCCAGGGATATGTATAATTTAAAATATTTTCGGCAAGTGACTACAAATAGAATTTCGCCTGCGTCGGCGGCTTTAACGAGTATCATGTGATCAGGTGATCCACATGAAATAAACTTTAACAGCAGTTGACTTGTTGGTGACTCATTGTTAGCTGAGGTTTGTGTCGTTAAGGTCACTCAACCACAGACACGACACGACGAACACCTGTCTGAGACAAATGTAAGAGTGGTCTTGTTGGACACACCCACTTTTACACCTGAAACGATCTCTGACGTCACATCAGGCGCGTGCGTGTAAAAAATATAATTGACTACGGCCGTGGAATAACTCTTATGACGCACTTTTGAGAAATGGTGTGATCAAGGAGTTATAACCAATAGCTTTAGTTATGTAACTCCTTGGTGTGATTCAGTGCTACAGTGAATTGTATGAAACCGGGATGCTGCTATGTTGCCGCTTTACAATACATCTAAAGTTGGAAATTGGCCGAGTAGGAGAGAAAATACTGGAATATAGTTGAGACGGGCATGCGTCGTTACTAGTCCAGGGAGCTATTTGGGTATTTATGTAAACCGAGTTCTGAGGCTGTTTTCAACGTGCCTATATCCAACAATGGTGTAATTTAAGCAAGTGCACATAAACCGAAGCAAAATAAGAATCGCTCCAAATCGTGAAAAACGCATCTTTAACTGAAGAATGGAGAGGAGTGTAGATTCGGTATGTTTGGATTTATTAAATATTCACCCTATAATAAGCATTAATCAGTAGATATTGAGATGCATTGGTGGTTTCACCCTTGTCACCCCGGCTGGGATTGGCGTGGGGTTATCATACATCACTATTGGTTTAATAGGTCGAACTTTTCTGCCAAAACGCCCTGTTTTCCGATGCCATCTGCCACTTCTTGGCCTGAACCCGGCTAAACGCTTGGCTCCTGCCTTGCCCCATTTCTTCTTGTTGTGTAACTCATTACTCATCCTGCCCACGGTTGCCGTACACTCTGTGGACACCATCATCTCTCGCTTGGATGGCATTCTCACCACACACACTTGTCACCAACTTTACGTATAACCTCACAGGAGACTCCTGCAGCCCGCCCAATCACACCACCATCCCCAGGGAACTTCTCAATACAAGAGACCATTGTGCCTAGAGGCAGGGAGCCAAGGGGGTAGGAATCTCCTTCTTTTGGTCGAACTAGAAATCACAGATAAAATACAGATTAGGATGCAGGTCACTTAAAGGGAAGGGTAAAGTAGGGTATATATATATATATATATATATATATATATATATATATATATATATATATATATATATATATATATATATATATATATATATATATATATATATATATATATATGTGATGCTGATGGCAATGATTATGATCAATAAACTGGCCCTGCCAATTTAAATAAACTCCCCCAGATGGCTCTATAGAGGTAATGAAGCACTTTAATTGCATGTTGTATGGGTCACAACATAAGCTACTGTTGCTCACCCGGTGAAATCCACCTGTTGTGTTCACCCCCTGTTATACATACCAGCTGTTTTGGACAGGACCCTCGATGATTGGATGATGTCACCCACTTTCATCGACCCTGTTGCCATGATGTACCTCTTACTTTCTCCGGACACCACTAGCGCTATCCTGGCAGAGCGATTGACATCTTCTTTGATTTCTTTGATCTTCTCCACTCGAGGTGGACCTTCTGTAGGTCCCCCTCGCACCCCATCAACCATATAGAACACTCGCGATCTTCCACCTCCTCGACGGTGATTCCATATCCTACCTACCATAGAAACAGCCATCATAAAGCTATGATAAATCCATCATGCAACAGACAATGACTGTGTCATACATAACAATGATGATTGTTCTAGTGATATCAGCCTTGAAATCATCTTGAACAACATTATAAACAATCAAGAAATAGCTTTTACAATAAACTGCGCCATATCTCACCATTAGGTCCCCTGCCACCAGTTTTAGGAAAGGGCAATGGGTCGGTAGTGTAGTCATACATCTCTGTGAATTTCTTCCTAAGTACCCAGCGTCCATTCTTGCTGCCAGGGTGCTTCCATGGAGGGAAGGCTCGAGTGTCCATCTTATGGCAAATTAGTGGAGTCGTGAAGAAGGATCTCCTGAAAATAATATGATAGAAATGTCCATGGAAATATCAGCAGCAGACAATCTACTGGCATGCTCTGCTTGATTGTAAACATACGTGATTTGTTATGGTATGATGTTTGGCTTAAGATATACCAAAATTCACAATGGCACATAAGCTCATATAAGTAACTTACAGTTGCAAGTTGGCACTAAAAGCAGCAATGTTCTTGTGAGATGTGATGACAGAAGAAGTGAGTGTTGCTGTTGATTTTTCACAGACTGCCATGCGACCAAGAACTAACGTTATTTGCTTGAGAGCCATTATTATGATTCTGAGGAAACACAGAGGCAATATACACACATAATTACCAAATACATACTTTTTGAGCTTCAACAGATACAATACATCATATGTAGCTGACATCGACACATGTTCATCATGCCAGTTGCAACCTCCTTCCCATTATTCCTCTAAGGTTGTTCTAACTGTCCCTATATTCTATGACACTGTGTATGTATATATCAAACAATGGTGTTTAATCCAGTATCAATATCTTTTAAAACCCAAATTTATATGAGTATTTAGGGATTTGATGACAGTCAGCTTCACACACAACTACTGAGGCGGAATGTGCTGGCTCGAATGAAAGTGGAGAACTGTTTGACAGAGGTGAGAATATGAATGACCAATAACTAACTTAAACTGAATGCTGCAAAAACAGAGTATATGGTTTTAACTGGATGGAATTCAAGGCAGTTGGATGAATTGCACGTGAGAATCAGTGATGAGATAATCAAGCCAAAGGTCACAGCGCCAAACCTTGGTGCAGTTAGATAATGAAATGTCCATGGAAGCTCATGTGAATCATGTCATCAAGGGAGTCTACTACCACTAGAGGGGGATTGCGCTCATTCGGAAATTCCTCACATGATGCAAGCATTTAACCGTTACCACTAGGCTTGATTTCCACTAAGGATAATTCATTGGCTGGATTGCCAAATAAGACCATGGCACGATTACTGATAGCCCAAAACAACACTGCCAGCTTGCTTCCAAGAGTGAGCAAGAGAGAACATATAACTGATGTTTAACACATCTTCTTAGACTACCTGTAAAACAGCAAATTGCTTACAAGCTTCCAAGCATGATTTACAAAGTGCTGCACACAACCCTAGGCTATACCACTAAACTGTAATTGAAATGGGTTTTGACCCACACACAATTCATACGACCCAACTTAATATGACGTCTGGTCGGATCTGGTTATCTATGTGAGGGGAGGGGGGTACTACCTTATAAACTACTTACTGAATTGTCAGATGTTAAAAGAACTGAGCCGCGATAGTTCACATCTATCTGGGCGATAATACCAAAAATTACGTATCAAAACAAGTTGTCACTGAGAAGAAACAGAGTAATTAGTAAATCAAGCGAATACTTATGTTTCAAATATTACATCAATGTTCTGGGTAAAGCATAAAAGTCAATATGTGCTGATAATTAATAGCAGTTAACACAAACAGTGCATCAGACTGCATCTAGCAGTCAGCAAAGTGACCTCGCGACATTTCAAAATTAAATCTTGAAAATAAATTATTTTATCGATCGGGAACAGTGTGGTATTTTATATTAGCAATATGGTGATGGATGGCCAGGGCAAACATACCTTATGGTCAATGGCAAGGTAGGCAAACAAACTTCGCCTGAGACATGGGAAGGAACTGTCTCTACTTTCAATCTCTCATATCCACGCTATATAGGATATCAACTATTAGGGGCGAGGTAACTTGCCTTATGGCATGAGTGCCCTGTCAAAGGTGAACAAGAAGAATTGAGACAATATTTACATAAAATGAAATAATACGATTGGATAAAAACATTTTTAAAATTTTGGAGCTGACTGAAACTGTCTTAGTTGGTAATCTGTTCGATTGGGTCACAACTCATTATGGAAAGCTATTACTTCGAAATTCTGTCCTGATATAGGTTTAGCAAAGGTGGACAAATTTCACGGGAGTCTTGTGTGAAGCTTGAAGACAAACCCACATTAATATTATCATATCTATTGAACATTTGTGAATACCTGTATGGGTAGGTAGTTTTGACCCGGGTAGGGCGTGTTGGCGATAGTGCGTTTTGGTGGTAGGTCGTTTCGACCCGATACCGTATGAGAATCCCACGGTGACGTCTTGGTTTGAGATATGTCCTTACAAGTAAGTTCTTTGTACTTATGTTTAACTAGACTTACCGGTTAAGAGCTTGGTAGCACGCTTCGTCCATATCACGTTTAAAGTATCGTGACCATGTCTGACTTAGATATTCTAGATGGAGAATATCAATTTTTTTTAAGTTTAATACAAACAACTCCTTTGAGGCGACTAGTAAAGGTTCGCTTGATCACATCATGTCATGAACTCAGCTTGCCTTTACAGTTTCTACATTGCATTGTTTACCTGATTTGAATGACTGATAAATGATGGCACCTTAAAGGCTTAATCTATTTACCCTGAAACGTCATCTAGAGTATTCAATAGTTTATTTTGGTAAAATTTACGTATGGTCTGATGAAAAATATGGAGAGTAAATTTATTATTCTCTGTTGATTTAGAACCTACATTCAAGATAGACATATTATAATGTTTAATGCGTTCTGCTGTAGTATTACGTTTACTGTAGACGAAGTGTTTACGCGCTCTTTCAAACTAAAATCATCTCCAGTTTTATCTCGGAGTATGGCGTCTGCCTTAGAGTCGTTCGTCAATCGTATCCTTATTTTTATCAAATGGTTGATTAGTGAAACAGCTCTAACGTTACCCTAAAAGATAGCATTTTCAGAGTATCTTATATATTATCGCCCACTTACTCGCGGTGGTTAATATCAGGTCAGGGATCACCGCAGATTGACGTACGTCCCTTCAACGAAGGACGTACCTTGATCAACGTACGCCGTACTACAATCGACGGTCGGACATGATCAGTTCAGCCATTCACAGGGTGCTTCAGTAACTCTCCCATATTTTTTCTTACAGGATATTTGATTGGTCAACTGTTATTGTGACCCTGTTCATGACACATTTAACTATATTTAGAAAGGTAAATTCCCTACCCGCGTCATTTTGGGAGTCTCCATCAGCTGACTGTATGTCAACGCATGTGATCTTTTTCCGATTGTCGTGTTTTTGTTTCATCGTATCTTCTTTTAATCAAACAGTAGGGTATTAATTCTCCTTCTCCCGTTAAAATATTCATTCCTCTAGTCTTTTTTAAGTAATTTTAATTAAATTGTATGTCCGCAACTTCAGATATTGTGGAAATTATAAGTGTACCTGAGGTGCAAAGGTCGCCGTACGTTAAACGAAGGACGATGGTGTACTTAAATCGAGGTCTGGTTTAACAAATGAGAGTCTCAATACAGTATTTGCTTCTTTTTAGTTTTTTGTATACCAAATTCACAAAGGATAATAGTCCTGTGGAATTATGAATAATATTAGCAGCCAGTAGAAATGCTACCAACACTGAAATGCTCTTCCAAAATGTTTCCATTTGGGTTCCTGTGAATTATCAAAATATATGTTATTTTACTTGACTCAACTCACACCTTATTTAACTTTGACTTCATCAACAACAATATAAAGCATTTGATTCAAGTTATGTAACCATCATGTTTAGAAACGTAGCAAGTTATTTCTGTGTTGGATACAAAAAATCTATAAATGTATACTCCCACTTTCTTCCACTTTAAAATGTTTGATTGAAGATTAGGAACTGAACTGAATTCAGTTAATGAAATAAAAGCATGCAGGTTAATGATCATTGTCTACAAAATGTGGGAAAATGCAAACATGCTCATCTTAGCATGCATAAGAATTTGCAAAATTCAATGTTTTTGATCCAAATACATGCATTTGGATCCCATCACTTACTGAGAAGGGTTTTTGGATGGCACTTTGCAGTTACAAGGAGAGAGGGTAAATATTATGTATAAATAAATAAAAATATCAACAAAGAATATGTAGTAACCAAGACAAACTTCCAAAATGCACGTTGTTCATTAATTTGATTCGTACATGAATCGAGGGACGCAGCGTACGTCGATTGACGTCTGACAGTGTTGACTCGGCATTCTCATTTGTTCAAAGTCGGTTTTTAAGCTAGGCGGACATACAAATTCAATAAAACTTCGTCAAACAATTCATTTTAATGTAAGTTATTACCAGACATTGTTATTAACAGATAAGATGGTATTTTAGGGTCGAATAAACGGCTTCAAACACGGCGATGAGCTCGGACGCAGCGGTGCACTTGACTGAAATCAGCTGTTGGGGAACCCCTACGATGCTAGGTGGTCCGTTTCTGGGAGCTAAATTTAGTCAATGATGTCATGAATCTATTTAAACGAACCCGAGATGATACAAACGTTAGTGAGTCTTCGTAATTTAGATTCTTCTCGGGACCCCGCGCATATTGCAACCGACCGCCGATCGATGGACGGCATACGTTGAACGAGGTACGTCCTTCGTTTAAGGGACGTATGTCAATCTGCGGTGATCCTCGACCTGAATATTCGGCAGTTCGGTTAACCTCTTGACGTTGACGAAAGTTGTCCGACTGGGTTTGACTGTAATGGCGAACCTGTGTGCCGATTTTCGATTGCAATGTATCTCCATTATTCAGGAAACTTGGCCTCTGACACTGACAGCGTCCGCGCTATTTACTACTTTCGATCTCTCAGTCTCACATCCGCGCTGTAGGTGGCATAAGATCATCAAGACACCAGGGACAATTACCTTGCCTAGTCCAGGCTATGTCTTTCAATTGCATTTTTATCATTGAACCTCGGCCAGTTGAGTTCGCGGGTATTGCCTATCGGGTCGGAACGCCCTATAATCTAATCGCCTTTACTGGGTC
>CM067343.1:6613653-6635327 GCA_034190875.2 Urechis unicinctus | reverse complement strand
AACCAGCGACTTAGGTAAAACAAACTAAATCCACAGACAAAGAAAAACTGTTTTCCCACTAACGATTATTGAAGAGAAGTCCATGGCGCGGAATCGATATTCTGCATACCCTCTGGGTGCAATTGATTTCAATCGGGTCACCTTTCCCACATGTATTGTTCATGTAATCTCATAGTGGTCTTATGGCTAATGTACTATGCAATGCACAAAGCAAAATTTATGGTTATTGCACTTTTATCTCCCCAGAGAGTCGTTACCAAAGACGTTATAATTGTCTTGCAAGTGAATACCAGATGATGGGTTACATGGGGAGGAGAATTCATCAGCTACCGTCGCCAGAATATTCTACACAAATAGCAACATTTCGCATGTATATTCGCGTGGTAAATGATGGCGACTGATTCTGGATGATAATGATTTGTAATAGTCGTAACAATAACAATTACATAAAAATGGACTGATGATAAAAACATTTCGTTCGAAATTCATCGCCATCATATAAAACATAGTACGATCTCTATTTTATCCAGAGAATTTGGCCAAAACTGCTATATATGGCCATTGTTAATCACATGATCAATTCTTTTGTGATATTTGCAAGCAGCTCCTGTATTAATGGCTTTGATAACTTACATAACGAGAGGGGAAATTAATGTAATTTTTAAGCGTCTACGCGTTTTGTTGGTATATAAGATAGGGCAAGTCGGGGTACGAGAAAGTCGTTACAGTAAATCCACCGGCAGCCATTCAACATTTTGCCACCCACCATTCTACGCATATCATCTTAATAGACCACATCTTCGTGCGATTTAACTTACATCTAGACATGCTTGCATACAGTAACAGTCAAGAATGATGTTATGCTGTTGCTTTATTTAACGTTTATGTTATTTTATTGATTGTTTGTAGCGCGTTTCATAAATATAGAGGGACATATGCTCTGTCGCTGTGCCGTGTCACATCAGGTACACCAATGCGCTGCTGCTGCGCGAGTTTGTAAGCATTGCATTTAATTCGATAGGTCTTAAGGGCCTCTGGGTTGTTATAGACATGGATTGCCTTCCTACTTAGAATAAACAGCGATAGTCCTTAGTATAGTCATCATTAATTACGGACACTACAAAAGCGTTTCTTATGCAACCATGGCAGCCAGCCATTCGATGTCCTAATGACTTTGTCCTGCAATGCACTTGACCTGAGTCAAAATATCGAGTGAGAAGGTGAATGAGATTAACGAACAAAGATATTGTGAACATAAATAGCACAGAAATATCGAAGAAATTATTTATTTACCAATAGATTTTTCCATTTGTCTCTGCAAACACATTGGTTTGGTAGATTATTTGGGGAACATAGCACATGAATTGCGTGGCTAGTTCATCATTCTCTTCGACCTTTGATATATCTAAGGGCTCGCGCAGCCGGGATAAATCATGTGTTCGGAGTGCACTAACGCTTGTAGCCAATATGATGCAATGGCAATTGTTGAACGCTGCATTCCACAATCGGAGAAAGATCATCTGAATATGCCATTTCGATATTCAAATCAATCCCGTGGATTCAGGGTTGTAATATAAAATCGTGGAAGTTGTTTATTTACATTTCGACTGCGATTATGTCATGTAACGACGATCACGTGTGGTTTGATTCAAGGCGCATACATGTGAACATCACAACGGCCGACTTAAATATTGTGGATTTGTATTGTTGTTGATTTTACAGCAGCACTTCATAACATTTTAGGTTTAAGAGTGTACCATCCACTGTCGGCTTCGCCACAACTGGTGTTACTGTACCTGTATCAATTGTAAAACCCTTATAAACATCTCCTACCATTTACATCATGCTTGGCAATAAAGCTCACAGTCAATATTCATATGATGCGGGACATCGACTTCCGCGTGACCTTTGTCAAAACTTATCTTACAGGAGAACCAACTCGCTTGTGACGCAGGTTAATATATATATATAAATGGACTAGCGTGTTACGAGTACCGGACTAGTTTGTGATATGCGTTGACATGTCACTCTGACAGAAGACTGACTTGCTCGTAGTGTGTGTCAGCGCTACAGGATATACTTTGATGTATCTTCTGAAGGATGGATGCTGATTTGCGCTGTGCGCTAGAAGTTGGTTATTTGTTTTTTTTTTCCTTCTTTAGATGACTAAATATTTTATAATGAGTCTATTTGTTGGCTAGTTTAGTCTGTTGTTTAGGATGGATTGATGGATGGTTAGTTGGTTGGTTGGATGGATGGATGGTTGGTTGTTTTACTGGTTGGTTGGTTGGTTTGTTGTTGTTTGGATGTTTGGATGTTTAAATGTTTGGGTGGTTGGCTGGTTGGTTGGCTTGCTGGCTGTTGGTTGGCTGGCTGGTTGGCTTGTTGGTCTCTCAGTTAGTCAGTTGATCGATACGTCAGTCTGTCATCGGCCGGTTGGTTGCTTGTCTCGTTCGTTGGCAACTTGGTGACTTTGGTTGGTCGGTTAGTTGGTTGATGGGTTGGCTGATTGGCTGGTTAGTTGGTTGTTTGGTTTGCTGATAGGATGGTTAGTTGTTTCGATGGTGTGATGATCAATTGGTAGATTGGTTAGCTGGTTGGTTGGTTGTATGGTTGTAAGGTTGGATGGTTGGTAGGTTGGTTGGCTGTTTGGTTTGTTTGTTGGTTGATTTTTTTTATGGTTGGTTGATTGATTGGCTAGTTGATTGGTTAGGTGATTGGTTTGGTTGGTTGGTTGGTTGATTGGTCGGTTGGTTGGTCAGTTGATTGGTCGGTTGGTGGTTGGTCAGTTGATTGGTCGGTTGGTTGGTCTCTCAGCTGGTCAGTCCATCATAAGCCGGCTGGATGCTTGTCTCGCTTTGCATAGATTTGGTGTGTTTGGCTGGTTAGCTCGTTGGTTGGTTGGATGGTTGGCTAGTTGATTGGATGGCTGGTCAGTGGATTGAATGGTTAGAGGGTTGGTTGGTTGTTTGGTTTGGTGGTTGATAAGATGGTTGGTTGGAAGGCTGGTTTGTTGATTGGTTGGATATTGGATGTTTGGTTGGCTGGTTGGTTGGATTGTTGGTTTGTTCGATGGCTTGTTGGTTGGTTGGTTCGATTGTTAATTGATTTGTTTTTTTTCATTTGGTTTGTTAATTGGTTGGTTGTTAATTATGTGATTGGTTGGTTGGTTGGTAATTTGATTGGTTGGTTGGTTCGATAGCTGTTTGAGTGTTTGGTTGGTCGATTGGTTGATTGGTTGGTTAGTTGTTTGGTTGTTTGGTTCCGTGGTTTGTTGGTTGTTTGGTTGTTTGTTTTGTTTGCTCGCTGGTTGCATGGTTGGTTAGTTGGTTGCATTTAAGTGTGCCTTTTTACTAAGCATGCTCAGTTGACGAGCATCTTTCAAATCGATCGATCGCAAAAGCATTAAATGAAGCATTGTATAATACGTTAGCATCTGTCTTGCTTATTTGTTGTTGTGCTTGGTTTGCTTTTTGGCGTGTGTTGTTTTATGCAGTTGTCAAGTTCCTTTTGCACGGCTTAAGGGTATAACATTTCATGATTTAAATATTACACGGACAAGGTAGGTGAAATATCATCAAGATAGATACGTCTACTTAAGAGCTGAATATACACCAGACTTTGTAATCATACACTTACTGCGGATTATTTGTATGCATGCAAACCTCAACCACTTTAATGTGGTGATTGATCATTTACCATGGGCTCATATGATGATCACTAACTGGTGCTAGCACATACATATATCCTTTATTACATATAGACCCATCACTTAAATTTATGCTGCATATAATGCTTGAAAAACGCAAAAGTTAACAAAATAAACATTCCTCACCAATATTTATTAGTCTACACACACTTTATTATCTACATATGTGAGATAATTTCGGAAAATTCTATAACAGAATTCAATGTTTGAAACGCAACGAATTTATAGTTCACCAGCAAAAAACATAACCACAACATGTGACCGGACACATTAGAGAGTTGCTTAATATGTTAGTGAATCAATGGAAAAAACGATTAGGCACAAACAAATTTTATCTGGTGCTAGCGCGGATGGTGAGACTCTATGTTTAAGCAACGTGAATATCCATGCGGTGCGCGTTATATATTCTTCTTTCCAACATATCTGCAAGGACCTGACACAATGTGCTATCCCGCCCAAATCAGACATGATATTTTAATACAATTGCCTATGTGCTAGCCATTGACAAAGTTTTGGGCATTATCATTATTTTCTACTTGTGAAGTTTATTCGGCAGTCGTTGTTGTTTGGGTGTGTTATTCGATTCACATATCAATTCGCTAAATTAGGTCTTCACATTGTGTAACTAAATCTAGTCCAAGCGCATTGTTTTGCGCGTAACTCTAATGCAAAGTCAAGGTAATGGGGAGATTGTTAATTCTTAATACCTCATTCAATAATTGTTCAAATGTGGAAAGGTTTACATTGTAGAGAGTTGATTTTACCGCTTACTTTCCTTTCATGCGTCTCTTTAAAAAATACTTCATAAATACAAGCGATTTAGGCTGCAAACGTTGGTGTCAGTTAAAGATTATCATACTCATTGTTCACTGCCTGAATTTCATCAAAATATCGATAATTTATATCGTTAGTGTTACTGATAATTACCTGAATCCTTGAACGCGAGATGCATCTTAGCAAGCGTGGTCGTTTAGTAGATCGATCGACTCGCTGGTTAGTTGGTCGGCCGGTTAGTCGGTCTTTATGTTGGTTGAGTGGTTGGTTATTTCGGTGGTTGGTTATTCCGTTGGCAATTTGGCAGCTTGTTAGCTTGCTTAATTGCTGGCTTCGATGGATAGCCGGTTTTTGCTGAGCAGTAGATTTAGCATTATGTTAAACTTAAGCTGGTTAACTTGAAGGTTTTGGTCTGAGTTAATGTTACTGCAGGCTACAAGTTAATCTAATGAAATAGAGTTTCAGATCAAAGTTGTTCCAAGGGAAAAGATGCTGCCTTGACTAATAACATTATGGATTTGTGCAGTACTGATTTATGCTTAAGGCGGTCCCTTTGTGTACTTGGGGTGTTCACCCACATAGATGGTATGTAACGTATCTATCAGTGGGCTGTTTGAAGAACCATTTTTGTGTGTGAGACAAATAAAAATCGAGGAGCCATCAATCATATTTTGATAAAAGCAATTGCTGTGTATGCATTGAGACTCATCCATTTCATCGATTGCCCGATGAACCAACTGAGCATAAGGATGTGAATCTGTCATAAAATACTCCACGCGCATTTAACTGTGATAGCCGGTGTAAGTAACTTTTATGCAAGTTTTCCATTAAGACTGTTGATATAAATTCCGCGTTTAGCGTATTGGCACTAATAAGTAACAGTTTTATAACTAAGGGGTGAAACAGCGTAAATAGATCATGATTACTAATAATCTGAGTAAAATGTTACTTGTACCGATAAATAAACCAGCGACTTAGGTAAAACAAACTAAATCCACAGACAAAGAAAAACTGTTTTCCCACTAACCGATTATTGAAGAGAAGTCCATGGCGCGGAATCGATATTCTGCATACCCTCTGGGTGCAATTGATTTCAATCGGGTCACCTTTCCCACATGTATTGTTCATGTAATCTCATAGTGGTCTTATGGCTAATGTACTATGCAATGCACAAAGCAAAATTTATGGTTATTGCACTTTTATCTCCCCAGAGAGTCGTTACCAAAGACGTTATATTGTCTTGCAAGTGAATACCAGATGATGGTTACATGGGGAGGAGAATTCATCAGCTACCGTCGCCAGAATATTCTACACAAATAGCAACATTTCGCATGTATATTCGCGTGGTAAATGATGGCGACTGATTCTGGATGATAATGATTTGTAATAGTCGTAACAATAACAATTACATAAAAATGTGACTGATGATAAAACATTTCGTTCGAAATTCATCGCCATCAATAAAACATAGTACGATCTCTATTTTATTCCAGAGAATTTGGCAAAACTGCTATATATGGCCATTGTTAATCACATGATCAATTCTTTTGTGATATTTGCAAGCAGCTCCTGTATTAATGGCTTTGATAACTTACATAACGAGAGGGGAAATTAATGTAATTTTTAAGCGTCTACGCGTTTTGTTGGTATATAAGATAGGGCAAGTCGGGTACGAGAAAGTCGTTACAGTAAATCCACCGGCAGCCATTCAACATTTTGCCACCCACCATTCTACGCATATCATCTTAATAGACCACATCTTCGTGCGATTTAACTTACATCTAGACATGCTTGCATACAGTAACAGTCAAGAATGATGTTATGCTGTTGCTTTATTTAACGTTTATGTTATTTTATTGATTGTTTGTAGCGCGTTTCATAAATATAGAGGACATATGCTCTGTCGCTGTGCCGTGTCACATCAGGTACACCAATGCGCTGCTGCTGCGCGAGTTTGTAAGCATTGCATTTAATTCGATAGGTCTTAAGGGCTCTTGGGTTGTTTATAGACATGGATTGCCTTCCTACTTAGAATAAACAGCGATAGTCCTTAGTATAGTCATCATTAATTACGGACACTACAAAAGCGTTTCTTATGCAACCATGGCAGCCAGCCATTCGATGTCCTAATGACTTTGTCCTGCAATGCACTTGACCTGAGTCAAAATATCGAGTGAGAAGGTGAATGAGATTAACGAACAAAGATATTGTGAACATAAATAGCACAGAAATATCGAAGAAATTATTTATTTACCAATAGATTTTTCCATTTGTCTCTGCAAACACATTGGTTTGGTAGATTATTTGGGGAACATAGCACATGAATTGCGTGGCTAGTTCATCATTCTCTTCGACCTTTGATATATCTAAGGGCTCGCGCAGCCGGGATAAATCATGTGTTCGGAGTGCACTAACGCTTGTAGCCAATATGATGCAATGGCAATTGTTGAACGCTGCATTCCACAATCGGAGAAAGATCATCTGAATATGCCATTTCGATATTCAAATCAATCCCGTGGATTCAGGGTTGTAATATAAAATCGTGGAAGTTGTTTATTTACATTTCGACTGCGATTATGTCATGTAACGACGATCACGTGTGGTTTGATTCAAGGCGCATACATGTGAACATCACAACGGCCGACTTAAATATTGTGGATTTGTATTGTTGTTGATTTTACAGCAGCACTTCATAACATTTTAGGTTTAAGAGTGTACCATCCACTGTCGGCTTCGCCACAACTGGTGTTACTGTACCTGTATCAATTGTAAAACCCTTATAAACATCTCCTACCATTTACATCATGCTTGGCAATAAAGCTCACAGTCAATATTCATATGATGCGGGACATCGACTTCCGCGTGACCTTTGTCAAAACTTATCTTACAGGAGAACCAACTCGCTTGTGACGCAGGTTAATATATATATATATAAATGGACTAGCGTGTTACGAGTACCGGACTAGTTTGTGATATGCGTTGACATGTCAATCTGACAGAAGACTGACTTGCTCGTAGTGTGTGTCAGCGCTACAGGATATACTTTGATGTATCTTCTGAAGGATGGATGCTGATTTGCGCTGTGCGCTAGAAGTTGGTTATTTGTTTTTTCCTTCTTAGATGACTAAATATTTTATAATGAGTCTATTTGTTGGCTAGTTTAGTCTGTTGTTTAGGATGGATTGATGGATGGATGGTTAGTTGGTTGGTTGGATGGATGGATGGTTGGTTGTTTTACTGGTTGGTTGGTTGGTTTGTTGTTGTTTTTGGGATGTTTGGATGTTTAAATGTTTGGGTGGTTGGCTGGTTGGTTGGCTTGCTGGCTGTTGGTTGGCTGGCTGGTTGGCTTTGTTGGTCTCTCAGTTAGTCAGTTGATCGATACGTCAGTCTGTCATCGGCCGGTTGGTTGCTTGTCTCGTTCGTTGGCAACTTGGTGACTTTGGTTGGTCGGTTAGTTGGTTGATGGGTTGGCTGATTGGCTGGTTAGTTGGTTGTTTGGTTTGCTGATAGGATGGTTAGTTGTTTCGATGGTGTGATGATCAATTGGTAGATTGGTTAGCTGGTTGGTTGGTTGTATGGTTGTAAGGTTGGATGGTTGGTAGGTTGGTTGGCTGTTTGGTTTGTTGGTTGGTTGTTCTTCTTTTAGGGTTGGTTGATTGATTGGCTAGTTGATTGGTTAGGTGATTGGTTGGTTGGTTGGTTGGTTGATTGGTCGGTTGGTTGGTCAGTTGATTGGTCGGTTGGTTGGTCAGTTGATTGGTCGGTTGGTTGGTCTCTCAGCTGGTCAGTCCATCATAAGCCGGCTGGATGCTTGTCTCGCTTTGCATAGATTTGGTGTGTTTGGCTGGTTAGCTCGTTGGTTGGTTGGATGGTTGGCTAGTTGATTGGATGGCTGGTCAGTGGATTGAATGGTTAGAGGGTTGGTTGGTTGTTTGTTTGTTTGGTGGTTGATAAGATGGTTGGTTGGAAGGCTGGTTTGTTGATTGGTTGGATATTGGATGTTTGGTTGGCTGGTTGGTTGGATTGTTGGTTTGTTCGATGGCTTGTTGGTTGGTTGGTTCGATTGTTAATTGATTTGTTTTTTTTTCATTTGGTTTGTTAATTGGTTGGTTGTTAATTATGTGATTGGTTGGTTGGTTGGTAATTTGATTGGTTGGTTGGTTCGATAGCTGTTTGAGTGTTTGGTTGGTCGATTGGTTGATTGGGTGGTTAGTTGTTTGGTTGTTTGGTTCCGTGGTTTGTTGGTTGTTTGGTTGTTTGTTTTGTTTGCTCGCTGGTTGCATGGTTGGTTAGTTGGTTGCATTTAAGTGTGCCTTTTTACTAAGCATGCTCAGTTGACGAGCATCTTTCAAATCGATCGATCGCAAAAGCATTAAATGAAGCATTGTATAATACGTTAGCATCTGTCTTGCTTATTTGTTGTTGTGCTTGGTTTGCTTTTTGGCGTGTGTTGTTTTATGCAGTTGTCAAGTTCCTTTTGCACGGCTTAAGGGTATAACATTTCATGATTTAAATATTACACGGACAAGGTAGGTGAAATATCATCAAGATAGATACGTCTACTTAAGAGCTGAATATACACCAGACTTTGTAATCATACACTTACTGCGGATTATTTGTATGCATGCAAACCTCAACCACTTTAATGTGGTGATTGATCATTTACCATGGGCTCATATGATGATCACTAACTGGTGCTAGCACATACATATATCCTTTATTACATATAGACCCATCACTTAAATTTATGCTGCATATAATGCTTGAAAACGCAAAAGTTAAAAAAAATAAACATTCCTCACCAATATTTATTAGTCTACACACACTTTATTATCTACATATGTGAGATAATTTCGGAAAATTCTATAACAGAATTCAATGTTTGAAACGCAACGAATTTATAGTTCACCAGCAAAAAACATAACCACAACATGTGACCGGACACATTAGAGAGTTGCTTAATATGTTAGTGAATCAATGGAAAAAAACGATTAGGCACAAACAAATTTTATCTGGTGCTAGCGCGGATGGTGAGACTCTATGTTTAAGCAACGTGAATATCCATGCGGTGCGCGTTATATATTCTTCTTTCCAACATATCTGCAAGGACCTGACACAATGTGCTATCCCGCCCAAATCAGACATGATATTTTAATACAATTGCCTATGTGCTAGCCATTGACAAAGTTTTGGGCATTATCATTATTTTCTACTTGTGAAGTTTATTCGGCAGTCGTTGTTGTTTGGGTGTGTTATTCGATTCACATATCAATTCGCTAAATTAGGTCTTCACATTGTGTAACTAAATCTAGTCCAAGCGCATTGTTTTGCGCGTAACTCTAATGCAAAGTCAAGGTAATGGGGAGATTGTTAATTCTTAATACCTCATTCAATAATTGTTCAAATGTGGAAAGGTTTACATTGTAGAGAGTTGATTTTACCGCTTACTTTCCTTTCATGCGTCTCTTTAAAAAATACTTCATAAATACAAGCGATTTAGGCTGCAAACGTTGGTGTCAGTTAAAGATTATCATACTCATTGTTCACTGCCTGAATTTCATCAAAATATCGATAATTTATATCGTTAGTGTTACTGATAATTACCTGAATCCTTGAACGCGAGATGCATCTTAGCAAGCGTGGTCGTTTAGTAGATCGATCGACTCGCTGGTTAGTTGGTCGGCCGGTTAGTCGGTCTTTATGTTGGTTGAGTGGTTGGTTATTTCGGTGGTTGGTTATTCCGTTGGCAATTTGGCAGCTTGTTAGCTTGCTTAATTGCTGGCTTCGATGGATAGCCGGTTTTTGCTGAGCAGTAGATTTAGCATTATGTTAAACTTAAGCTGGTTAACTTGAAGGTTTTGGTCTGAGTTAATGTTACTGCAGGCTACAAGTTAATCTAATGAAATAGAGTTTCAGATCAAAGTTGTTCCAAGGGAAAAGATGCTGCCTTGACTAATAACATTATGGATTTGTGCAGTACTGATTTATGCTTAAGGCGGTCCCTTTGTGTACTTGGGGTGTTCACCCACATAGATGGTATGTAACGTATCTATCAGTGGGCTGTTTGAAGAACCATTTTTGTGTGTGAGACAAATAAAAATCGAGGAGCCATCAATCATATTTTGATAAAAGCAATTGCTGTGTATGCATTGAGACTCATCCATTTCATCGATTGCCCGATGAACCAACTGAGCATAAGGATGTGAATCTGTCATAAAATACTCCACGCGCATTTAACTGTGATAGCCGGTGTAAGTAACTTTTATGCAAGTTTTCCATTAAGACTGTTGATATAAATTCCGCGTTTAGCGTATTGGCACTAATAAGTAACAGTTTTATAACTAAGGGGTGAAACAGCGTAAATAGATCATGATTACTAATAATCTGAGTAAAATGTTACTTGTACCGATAAATAAACCAGCGACTTAGGTAAAACAAACTAAATCCACAGACAAAGAAAAACTGTTTTTCCCACTAACCGATTATTGAAGAGAAGTCCATGGCGCGGAATCGATATTCTGCATACCCTCTGGGTGCAATTGATTTCAATCGGGTCACCTTTCCCACATGTATTGTTCATGTAATCTCATAGTGGTCTTATGGCTAATGTACTATGCAATGCACAAAGCAAAATTTATGGTTATTGCACTTTTATCTCCCCAGAGAGTCGTTACCAAAGACGTTATATTGTCTTGCAAGTGAATACCAGATGATGGTTACATGGGGAGGAGAATTCATCAGCTACCGTCGCCAGAATATTCTACACAAATAGCAACATTTCGCATGTATATTCGCGTGGTAAATGATGGCGACTGATTCTGGATGATAATGATTTGTAATAGTCGTAACAATAACAATTACATAAAAATGTGACTGATGATAAAACATTTCGTTCGAAATTCATCGCCATCAATAAAACATAGTACGATCTCTATTTTATTCCAGAGAATTTGGCAAAACTGCTATATATGGCCATTGTTAATCACATGATCAATTCTTTTGTGATATTTGCAAGCAGCTCCTGTATTAATGGCTTTGATAACTTACATAACGAGAGGGGAAATTAATGTAATTTTTAAGCGTCTACGCGTTTTGTTGGTATATAAGATAGGGCAAGTCGGGTACGAGAAAGTCGTTACAGTAAATCCACCGGCAGCCATTCAACATTTTGCCACCCACCATTCTACGCATATCATCTTAATAGACCACATCTTCGTGCGATTTAACTTACATCTAGACATGCTTGCATACAGTAACAGTCAAGAATGATGTTATGCTGTTGCTTTATTTAACGTTTATGTTATTTTATTGATTGTTTGTAGCGCGTTTCATAAATATAGAGGACATATGCTCTGTCGCTGTGCCGTGTCACATCAGGTACACCAATGCGCTGCTGCTGCGCGAGTTTGTAAGCATTGCATTTAATTCGATAGGTCTTAAGGGCTCTTGGGTTGTTTATAGACATGGATTGCCTTCCTACTTAGAATAAACAGCGATAGTCCTTAGTATAGTCATCATTAATTACGGACACTACAAAAGCGTTTCTTATGCAACCATGGCAGCCAGCCATTCGATGTCCTAATGACTTTGTCCTGCAATGCACTTGACCTGAGTCAAAATATCGAGTGAGAAGGTGAATGAGATTAACGAACAAAGATATTGTGAACATAAATAGCACAGAAATATCGAAGAAATTATTTATTTACCAATAGATTTTTCCATTTGTCTCTGCAAACACATTGGTTTGGTAGATTATTTGGGGAACATAGCACATGAATTGCGTGGCTAGTTCATCATTCTCTTCGACCTTTGATATATCTAAGGGCTCGCGCAGCCGGGATAAATCATGTGTTCGGAGTGCACTAACGCTTGTAGCCAATATGATGCAATGGCAATTGTTGAACGCTGCATTCCACAATCGGAGAAAGATCATCTGAATATGCCATTTCGATATTCAAATCAATCCCGTGGATTCAGGGTTGTAATATAAAATCGTGGAAGTTGTTTATTTACATTTCGACTGCGATTATGTCATGTAACGACGATCACGTGTGGTTTGATTCAAGGCGCATACATGTGAACATCACAACGGCCGACTTAAATATTGTGGATTTGTATTGTTGTTGATTTTACAGCAGCACTTCATAACATTTTAGGTTTAAGAGTGTACCATCCACTGTCGGCTTCGCCACAACTGGTGTTACTGTACCTGTATCAATTGTAAAACCCTTATAAACATCTCCTACCATTTACATCATGCTTGGCAATAAAGCTCACAGTCAATATTCATATGATGCGGGACATCGACTTCCGCGTGACCTTTGTCAAAACTTATCTTACAGGAGAACCAACTCGCTTGTGACGCAGGTTAATATATATATATAAATGGACTAGCGTGTTACGAGTACCGGACTAGTTTGTGATATGCGTTGACATGTCAATCTGACAGAAGACTGACTTGCTCGTAGTGTGTGTCAGCGCTACAGGATATACTTTGATGTATCTTCTGAAGGATGGATGCTGATTTGCGCTGTGCGCTAGAAGTTGGTTATTTGTTTTTTCCTTCTTAGATGACTAAATATTTTATAATGAGTCTATTTGTTGGCTAGTTTAGTCTGTTGTTTAGGATGGATTGATGGATGGTTAGTTGGTTGGTTGGATGGATGGATGGTTGGTTGTTTTACTGGTTGGTTGGTTGGTTTGTTGTTGTTTGGATGTTTGGATGTTTAAATGTTTGGGTGGTTGGCTGGTTGGTTGGCTTGCTGGCTGTTGGTTGGCTGGCTGGTTGGCTGTGTGGGTCTCTCAGTTAGTCAGTTGATCGATACGTCAGTCTGTCATCGGCCGGTTGGTTGCTTGTCTCGTTCGTTGGCAACTTGGTGACTTTGGTTGGTCGGTTAGTTGGTTGATGGGTTGGCTGATTGGCTGGTTAGTTGGTTGTTTGGTTTGCTGATAGGATGGTTAGTTGTTTCGATGGTGTGATGATCAATTGGTAGATTGGTTAGCTGGTTGGTTGGTTGTATGGTTGTAAGGTTGGATGGTTGGTAGGTTGGTTGGCTGTTTGGTTTGTTTGTTGGTTGATTTTTTTTATGGTTGGTTGATTGATTGGCTAGTTGATTGGTTAGGTGATTGGTTGGTTGGTTGGTTGGTTGATTGGTCGGTTGGTTGGTCAGTTGATTGGTCGGTTGGTTGGTCAGTTGATTGGTCGGTTGGTTGGTCTCTCAGCTGGTCAGTCCATCATAAGCCGGCTGGATGCTTGTCTCGCTTTGCATAGATTTGGTGTGTTTGGCTGGTTAGCTCGTTGGTTGGTTGGATGGTTGGCTAGTTGATTGGATGGCTGGTCAGTGGATTGAATGGTTAGAGGGTTGGTTGGTTGTTTGGTTTGGTGGTTGATAAGATGGTTGGTTGGAAGGCTGGTTTGTTGATTGGTTGGATATTGGATGTTTGGTTGGCTGGTTGGTTGGATTGTTGGTTTGTTCGATGGCTTGTTGGTTGGTTGGTTCGATTGTTAATTGATTTGTTTTTTTTCATTTGGTTTGTTAATTGGTTGGTTTTTTAATTATGTGATTGGTTGGTTGGTTGGTAATTTGATTGGTTGGTTGGTTCGATAGCTGTTTGAGTGTTTGGTTGGTCGATTGGTTGATTGGTTGGTTAGTTGTTTTGGTTGTTTGGTTCCGTGGTTTGTTGGTTGTTTGGTTGTTTGTTTTGTTTGCTCGCTGGTTGCATGGTTGGTTAGTTGGTTGCATTTAAGTGTGCCTTTTTACTAAGCATGCTCAGTTGACGAGCATCTTTCAAATCGATCGATCGCAAAAGCATTAAATGAAGCATTGTATAATACGTTAGCATCTGTCTTGCTTATTTGTTGTTGTGCTTGGTTTGCTTTTTGGCGTGTGTTGTTTTTTGCAGTTGTCAAGTTCCTTTTGCACGGCTTAAGGGTATAACATTTCATGATTTAAATATTACACGGACAAGGTAGGTGAAATATCATCAAGATAGATACGTCTACTTAAGAGCTGAATATACACCAGACTTTGTAATCATACACTTACTGCGGATTATTTGTATGCATGCAAACCTCAACCACTTTAATGTGGTGATTGATCATTTACCATGGGCTCATATGATGATCACTAACTGGTGCTAGCACATACATATATCCTTTATTACATATAGACCCATCACTTAAATTTATGCTGCATATAATGCTTGAAAACGCAAAAGTTAACAAAATAAACATTCCTCACCAATATTTATTAGTCTACACACACTTTATTATCTACATATGTGAGATAATTTCGGAAAATTCTATAACAGAATTCAATGTTTGAAACGCAACGAATTTATAGTTCACCAGCAAAAAACATAACCACAACATGTGACCGGACACATTAGAGAGTTGCTTAATATGTTAGTGAATCAATGGAAAAAAACGATTAGGCACAAACAAATTTTATCTGGTGCTAGCGCGGATGGTGAGACTCTATGTTTAAGCAACGTGAATATCCATGCGGTGCGCGTTATATATTCTTCTTTCCAACATATCTGCAAGGACCTGATACAATGTGCTATCCCGCCCAAATCAGACATGATATTTTAATACAATTGCCTATGTGCTAGCCATTGACAAAGTTTTGGGCATTATCATTATTTTCTAATTGTGAAGTATATTCGGCAGTCGTTGTATGTTTATGTTATTCAATGCACATATCAATTCGCTAAATTAGGTCTTCACATTGTGTAACTAAATCTAGTCCAAGCGCATTGTTTTGCGCGTAACTCTAATGCAAAGTCAAGGTAATGGGGAGATTGTTAATTCTTAATACCTCATTCAATAATTGTTCAAATGTGGAAAGGTTTACATTGTAGAGAGTTGATTTTACCGCTTACTTTCCTTTCATTCGTCTCTTTAAAAAAAACTTCATAAATGCAAGCGATTTAGGCTGCAAACGTTGGTGTCAGTTAAAGATTATCATACTTATTGTGCACTGCCTGAATTTCATCAAAATATCGATAATTTATATCGTTAGTGTTACTGGGTCATTACCTGAATCCTTGAACGCGAGATGCATCTTAGCAAGCGTGGTCGTTTAGTCGATCGATCGGCTCGCTGGTTAGTTGGTCGGCCGGTTAGTCGGTCTTTATGTTGGTTGAGTGGTTGGTTATTTCGGCGGTTGGTTATTCCGTTGGCAATTTGTTGGCTTGTTTGCTTGCTTAATTGCTGGCTTCGATGGATAGCCGGTTTTTGCTGATCAGTAGATTTAGCATTATGTTAAACTTAAGCTGGTTAATGTTACTGCAGGCTACAAGTTAATCTAATGAAATAGAGTTTCAGATCAAAGTTGTTCCAAGGGAAAGGATGCTGCCTTGACTAATAACATTATGGATTTGTGCAGTACTGATTTATGCTTAAGGCGGTCCCTTTGTGTACTTGGGGTGTTCACCCACATAGATGGTATGTAACGTATCTATCAGTGGGCTGTTTGAAGAACCAGTTTTGTGTGTGAGACAAATGAAAATCGAGGAGCCATCAATCATATTTTGATAAAAGCAATTGCTGTGTATGCATTGAGACTCGTATTTCAAATCAAATGTTCTCTACTCATCCATTTCGTCGATTGCCCGATGAACCAACTGAGCATAAGGATGTGAATCTGTCATAAAATACTCCACGCGCATTTAACTGTGACAGCCGGTGTAAGTAACTTTTATGTCCGATCATTAATGCAAGTTTTCCATTAAGACTGTTGATATAAATTCCGCGTTTAGCGTATTGGCACTAATAAGTAACAGTTGTCATGTTTTATAACTAAGGGGTGAAACAGCGTAAATAGATCATGATTACTAATAATCTGAGTAAAATGTTACTTGTACCGATAAATAAACCAGCGACTTAGGTAAAACTGTTTTCCCACTAACCGATTATTGAAGAGAAGTCCATGGCGCGGAATCGATATTCTGCATACCCACTGGGTGCAATTGATTTCAATCGGGTCACCTTTCCCACATGTATTGTTCATGTAATCTCATAGTGGTCTTATGGCTAATGTACTATGCAATGCACAAAGCAAAATTTATGGTTATTGCACTTTTATCTCCCCAGAGAGTCGTTACCAAAGACGTTATATTGTCTTCCAAGTGAATACCAGATGATGGTTACACGGGGAGGAGAATTCATCAGCTACCGTCGCCAGAATATACTACACAAATAGCAACATTTCGCATGTATATTCGCGTGGTAAATGCTGGCGATTGATTCTGGATGATAATGATTTGTAATAGTCGTAACAATAAAAATTACATAAAAATGTGACTGATGATAAAACATTTCGTTCGACATTCATCGCCATCAATAAAACATAGTACGATCTCTATTTTATTCCAGAGAATTTGACAAAACTGCTATATATGGCCTTGTTAATCACATGATCAATTCCTTTGTGATATTTGCAAGCAGCCCCTGTATTAATGGCTTTGATAACTTACATAACGTGAGGGCATAATAATGAATTTTTTGTGCGTCTACGCGTTTTGTTGGTATATAAGATAGGGCAAGTCGGGTACGAGAACGTCGTTACAGTAAATCAGCCGGCAGACTATAAACATTTTGATACCAACCATTCTACGCATAAACAAGTTCTTAATAGACCACATCTTCGTGCGATTAAACTTATAGCAAGGCATGCCTGCATATAGTAACTGTAAAGAATGATGTTATGCTGTTGCTTTTCTATGATGCTTTATTTAACGTTTATGTTATTTTATTGATTGTTTGTAGCGCGTTTCATAAAGATAGAGGACATATGCTCTGTCACTGTGCCGTGACACATCAGGTACACCAATGCGCTGCTGCTGCGCGAGTTTGTAAGCATTGCATTTAATTCGATAGGTCTTAAGGGCTCTTGGGTTGTTTATAGACATGGATTGCCTTCCTACTTAGAATAAACAGCGATATTCCTTAGTATAGTCATCATTAATTACGGACACTACAAAAGCGTTTCTTATGCAACCATGGCAGCCAGCCATTCGATGTCAAATTACCTTGTCCTGCAATGCACTTGACCTAATAATGGATGAATATATTTGTGAATATTTATTTATAAATTTTGATATATATATGTATTGTATTTATATGCATTAAATGTATGCATTTATAAATGTATATAAACTCATATATATGCATATTCACTTTTCTACTTTTGCACCTTTAATAAATCGAGGAGACGGGAGTGACTGGAACTGTTTTCAAATCACGGTTATAGGCCAATATGTTGCAATTTGAATTTCTAAACACGGCCGTAAATAACCGACTAGATCGTGGTGTGAGTTAATAAGTATCTATCTGGAGAAGTGACAAGCTAATGATATGTGTAAATATTTATCGGATTAGAGTACAAACCCGGATCATAGTACGGGTCTGTGCTACACGGATATGTCCTGGTGCATCGTTTGAAGTGCATCCGCACAGATATCTCAGCTGGTAGTTACTCTCTTTTACCACTTATTTTGTGCATTATTTCATTTTTACTTGAGGCAAACTCCTACATCTAACGCAAATAATTCCCATTAACAACGTTTTCCTAGTGGTGGTGCATGCACTGCCAACTTTACAAACGCAAGCCATCATGAATACGTGTTACCTTCTCCAAACCAGACGTTTGTCAAGAGTTAATGTGGCAATTCATGGGCAAGGAATGATCGGTCTTATTGAACCGAGCCGAAGCCTACGGCCCGCACCCTAAAAAACGTCAGTAATGTGATAACAATACTTTGGGTAACCGCAGTGCCTCGTTGGTTTGTTTCGGGATAACTCTCTATTGTTCACGTAATCACATACCGGTCCGGTGGCAAATAAACCACGCAATGCACAAAACAAAATAGATGGTTCTTTTGATCAGTCGCAAAAACGTTGAATAGCGTTAATCAAACAGCACGAATATCACACTTTACTGCAAAGTGACCCATTTTACTGTTAAATATCATCAAATACATACAATAGAGGATTTCTATGGATGCTATGGTGTAACAACACAGCCATCAATTTAGCATTACTCGGCAAAAGTGTTAGCAATAACTACTAGAATGGTCGATGAATTCATTACCCCTATATGTACCGGCATAATGTGGGGGCAACAAAGAAGGGACCGCCCTTAACGCCTCGTGACTAGTAATGTTATTGTGACGAACAGTAATTTCGTTACTGTATCAATGCTTCGGTATTGTGACAACCTTTGCTTTAAGCAGGATCACACCAACATATCTTCGCCTTGTCAATGTCTTTTTTATAGAATATCATTACCCCGTTATGGCGTTCCAACGTAGATACGTTTAATTGGTGATATCGTAAATCTAACACTAGCATTCATTGAACTGTTCATTGAACTGACTACATATTTATTTAAACCTGCAAATCGCAATCCCTCTCATAATTTACAAGCGGTGTATTTCGGCGATAAAGTGCTGCTTTTGATATTGCAGACAGAGTGCTAGCATGGCATAAAGACCTACAGATACGGAGACAAATGCGCAGATAACTACAGAACAAGAAAACGAGTAGGACAGAAAAGGTATAGAGATAGTTACTAAAATATGCTTTTTTTCCCCTAAAACATCGTACACAAGTATTATAGACAATAAAGTCCCCAGTCGTATAGACACGGTTGACCCGCTTCAACTACCCCTCGGCATTTATCTGTCTCAGGAAATTCATAGCCAACACAAAACGGGCTATACGACCAGTGATTACATCCACAGTCATGCTTTTGTTTCTCTCTGCAGTAGACTTGCCTAAAGAAATGGTCTTCAATATGTCTGAATAAAAGAATGATGATTGAATTAAGTGCATCTGTATATCTGTCACAATCCGAATGTATCTTTTGAAGATGGCGTGATATGATGCTCAGGGTTTCACCTTGTTATGTGTAGATGATGGGCCAGACATTAATGATGTCCTTTAAATACCATCATATGGATAACTGCTTTAATTAATTGTGATTTGATTTGCCACGGAAGCCATTGCAAATAATCCCATGCGAACCAAGATACTCATGAAGTCTTTCTAGGAATGATGAGGTGGACAACAATCATTATGATTCAGTTTGGTAAACCCTGGTGAATACTCTATGCGTCCATCTTACATACGGTACATGCTTCCATAGGCAATAATTCCACTATTGATTGCAATGAGCTATCTCATAAATGTTTGTTAACCCCCATGGTGCACCTACTGATACAATGGCGTGTCATGTAATTGCATGCATAAGCTTTATTTCGAACGCTTATTTCATTTTGTGGGCCTTTTGGCTTGAACATCATTCCAGACAATGCCCTTTTGGGAGATTAAGGATTCTTCTCTACTTGGTGATTCAAAACAGCACAATGTTGCTACGACGGTTATAGTTTAAGCATACCCTTTGTCATTTAGATCCATCATTCCACTCCTTGTTGCCCGGATGTCCAAGCATGGCAATAAATGCAAGTATTGTTAATGCTACTAGTCTTTTCATTGTGATGGATTGCATTATTGACATTAATAAATAGCATGTGTTACAGCCCTAAAGAAGCAAAGCTAAATGAAAATGCAGTAGGTGCTATGTCGGTGGTTGAGTACGTCGGTGTTGGAACTGGGTTCCTAAACAAAATGGAATCGGATCGAAACAAAACTGAAGGCCTACAGCGTAAATTAGAAAACCCAAAAAAGTAAATTATTCTTAAATTCTTGTGGGTGAAAATTGAACGCTATATGTTTGTTTGTGGGAAGCAAGCTACATTTTTTATGACATCAAGCATGTGCTTTCAACATCCTTGGATTCTTAAAGCTATTGTATACCAATAGCAGATATAGTTCCTGCAAAGGAAATCGTGAACACCCTTCGTCATAACTAATTGCTTTGGATTATTGGTTTACAGCGAGGGGAAGTGGGAGGGCAATTCATAATGCAGTGCAATGGTTATAGTCTAAAGGTTTCTGATGTGATTACTTCTAACAATCAAGTAGGTTTATCTTCCTGCGGTTGAAGCATGCCATATTGTATCGCTAATCTTCCATGTGTAGATTATTGCCTTCCTAGTGTGGCAGGATTTACAATAAATATGGCGATATTTCAGTAAACATCATTCACGTACTTGTGATTTCCTCTTAAATATATTCACACAAAATATGCAAGTGCCGCTAGAGAATACAAAGTAGACCGTTTTGATAGTGAAATTATAGCTTACCTCTATTGACGATAACTGTTATTACATATATATTATCATACATAATACAGGTGATATAATTGTTTGTGGATATCCCGTTCATCGACACATTGTAGCAAGACAAACGCATGCGGCACAATCATCAGTTTGTACATATGGGTCATTTCTTTGCTGTATATTTAGCTTCCAGCATACAAAGAGGTTAATGTGAACAACACTTCTGGATGAGTCACAGCCACTTAGCATAAAAGGAAGAGATGCAATCAGCTTATATATCTTTATCGGTGCGATTAACAGAATATTGAAGCATTTGACACTGGTGTTGCTTTTTTGATGGCTTTGATAAATACTTTTAATCATTACTTATTCGGGTATCTGTCGAAATAATTTGTTTTCCGTGTGAGTTTAACATCTATCGCAGTTTCTCCCCCCCCCCCTACTAAACAATTTACATTACGTGTAACTAAAGTAACTGGATTAATGACAGCTGATCCTGGCGCTAACTGTATCAATCGAAAAAGAGCTTATATTTATCGGAAATTTCCATAATCTTTTGACTTAGTTAGCTCACTTATAACGGTGTAAATGACTCTTATTTTTATCAAAACATACAATTAAGCATGCCATCAACTACAACATTAATCATGTACGGTGTGATGTTAAATCCTTTTGCTTTGATTTAGTTGGCTTGATATGGCAACGACGAAGCAATATAATATCACTTGATTGTTACACGTTTAAACGCCAGTTGTGCAATGTATGGGGGCAAGTAACAGAAAATGACATCTTTGGATCACACAAGTATTGTATATTGTCACATAAATTCTAGAAAATGCTAGTCGTAAATCGCAACTTTGTTGTTGTTTCCCACGTACTAACATTCTCAAGTGAAGTATGTGACACTCAGCATGACACACATGGCCATTACAAGGCATTGTTTGGAATTACCGCTGAATCGGTCGTCGTAAAGAGATTCCATATCTGGTAATTGTGGTGGTGA
>CM067343.1:6603653-6611153 GCA_034190875.2 Urechis unicinctus | reverse complement strand
ATTGAATGAGAAATGTAAGTAAAATGTTTACGGTGCGCAAATAATAGCACCTGCTTCTACTTTAGCTCAACCAGACCCAAGTAATCCATATTTTATACACGAAAACTGCCATTAGTATACTGATGTTTGGATTATGATATAGTTACCAGGAACAATGAATTAGATACAGTGATAGATCTTTGACTGTACGTTACGTATCGATTTGTAAAACAATGAAGAATGTTGCATTATTTGAATCATATGAATCAAGAAAGGTGGAATAGCTGAGCCCTTCTAGTGCAACATCTTTAGTACATTTTAGTAAGTGGATAGTAATTCTGACAAATACAGCCAATCGCTTTTTGGCTGATACGACTACAACAATATCACAACATTAACATAAATAGCAAGTAAGTTAAGTCCGACGTTCATTTACTGTGGTGTAATCAGAATGCCTGGCTATATTTTTATTTGCTTCTATAAAGTAAGAGCGTTTTGGACAATGTTGTCAGCGTCTATATTTTCGAAAGCATTATGATCACTGTAATGAATGAACAATTACGAATCGTTTTCTACTAATTCGAAACCATAAATTTATATGCGGCAAGCCTTTACTAAATAATTGAAGATCCAAAATATGTGCTTCCCCTGACAATTTACCACGTTAGTACTGTCTTGTGGAGCCAAGCATGGGAATTAAGTTGGTAATTACGTTTTCGCCAATGTGTGTGTGTGTGTGTGTGTGTGTGTGTGTGTGTGTGTGTGTGTGTGTGTGTGTGTGTGTGTGTGTGTGTGCTTCGAATTATCGTCGTGTTTAGCAACTGGGCAATGTACGACTATCAGTGGGTGTGTAACTCTGAGGGTCGTCACTGCAAGGGAGCACGCCATCCTCTCCTCATAATGTAAGGCATTGCATACTTATAGAGGTGTGCTTGCTGGATAAATGGCTTCAACACAAGAACTACCCGTAAAATGCCGGTATCAAATTCACCCTCATGCAAAATTCGTTGATGACAGCAGGAATTATAATAAGGGTACTGTTTGCTGTAAATGTGATATTTGAACCGGATGGCGCTGATTTTCTCAAAGCCTATTTTTTTCTGAAATATGTTCTTGGTAAATATAAACACCTGTTGTTGTTTCATACAGATAAATGAATAATAAAGTCACATTTTTGTAACTAGTAGCTAGTCATAATAAAGATAGTAATTTGCATGATATATGTATGCTGTCATACCGTAGAATTAGCATACTGCCCGGCTTTATAATTTTGTTATTTTCATCTAATGCAGGAAATACTCATACACTTGCTTAACGACTACATTCAACCATGCACGTGCATGCCATGTGGCGTTTTGTTATTGTAAGAATCTTCCGTAAGTTAAAAGTACTTGAAAAGAATCAAAGCGGACATGAATCGTGTAGCCAATTACTTACAGGTATACAGTGACTCGTCATTCTAATTACACTGAAGTCTTCTTGCTGCAATTATTTAAACGACAACAAAGCGACTAACGGTCGCATATAAATGAATATTTATCTGCTTGATATTGCGCTGCATGATAAATTACAATATAAACTAGACATGCGATAACTAGATAAGTATATCTGTCGGTTGATTGGGTTGTGAGTTTGCTTAATAGTTCGGGGAAATGGTGACCAGTCTGTTTGCTAGGTTGGCTGTTTGGTTGGATTACTGAGTAATGCAGTTCTAACGGAATGTTGTTAAACTGATTTTAAAACGAACATGAAACAACCGTTATGTCACAGTGGCGGACAACTAGGGTAATACTACCATCGGCAATATTGCTCATCTGCATTACCATCATAGATCTTTGACATTTACAAATATACAGCATCCTACTTTCAATACAACACCATGTACATTAATTGAATTAGAGTCGCAGTCAAGGCAATATCTCGCATTACGTCTCGTTAAGAATGAAATAATTGTACTTAATAACCTCTAGACCAGGAACAGGGTGATACTGACAGAGTTAACTGGTCGTCCTCGCCAACGCCATTAACCCCAATCAACCATCTTTGCAAGAGGTTGCGCACCAAACTAAACTGCACCGGGAATGATCTTTCAAAATGCTTTTGCAATTATTTGTATGAATATTAACATTGCTGGGGTGTAATAACAAGTTTCTTTCCTGAAAACATGGTTTCCACAAACCCTGTATCGATACACCCGGTTCTTCGAGAAGTTAATTTTAATTAAACATCGAGAATTAACTTTAGTCACCTACTTACTCAACAACATATTGTTCATTTCTCGTACTATAAATGATGATAATACGAAACGAAGTTGATATGTTCATGCAGATGTGTTTTAAATGATCGTTGGCAGGTTAGTGGTGTTGGTTGGTCGGTTGGTTGGTTGATGGGTTGGCTGATAGAAAGGGTAGTTGTATCGTTGCTGTGATGTTCAATTGGTTGGTTGGTTGGTTGGTTAGCTGGCTGGTTGGTTGAATGGTAGGATGGTTGGTAGGTCGGTTGGCTGTTTGGTTGGTTTGTTTGTTCGATGGTGAGTTGGTTAATTGTATGTTTGGTTGATGGATTGGTTAGTTGATTGGTTGGGTGATTGGTTGGTCGGTTGGCCTGTTGATTGGTAAGTTTGTTGGTCTCTTAGTTGGTCAGTTGATCGACCCGTCAGTCCATCATATGCGGCTGGATGCTTGTCTCGCTTTGCGCAGATTTGGTGTGTTTTGTTGGTGAGTTCGTTGGTTGGTTGGTTGGATTGGCTAGTTGATTGATTGGCTGGTCAGTTGATTGATTGGTGTGATGTTTGGTTTGGTTGATAAGATGGTAGGTTGATTTTGTTTGTTTTGGTTCGTTGGTCGGTTGATTGGTTTGTTAATTGGATGATCGGTTGTTTTGTTGGTTAGTTCGATAGTTGTTTGGTTGTTTGGTTGGTTGATTTGTTGATTGGTTGGCTGGTTGGTTGTTTGGTCGGTTGTTTATTTTGTTGGTTGGTTGGACAATTCATAAGTAGGTTGCTTTAAAGTTTGACTTTTGACCAAGCGTGCTCAGTTGACGAGAATCTTTCAGGTCGATCAATCGCGAGAGCTTTAAATGAAGCATTGTGTAATAAGTTAGCATCTGTCTTACTTATTTGTTGGCTTGCTTGGTTTGCTTTTTGCTGTTTGTTGATTTAGGCAGTTGCCAAATTACTTTTACGCGGCTTATGGGTATAGCATTTCATGATTAAAATCTTACACGGACAGGGGAGGTGAAATCTTATCAAGATGGATACGTCTACTTTAGAGGTGAGTAGTGAATTGATTATTACACAAGACTTTATAATCATATACTTACTGTGGACTATTTGTATGCATACATACTTCAACCACGTTAATGTGGTGATTGCTTGTTTATCATGGTCTTATATGATGATCACTAACTTGTACTAGCACATAAATATATCCTTCATTACATAAAGAACCATCACTTAAATGTATGCTGCATATATTAAATATCATCGATTGGATATTACCGTCTAAAAAATAACGAATTTCAAAATTTAAAATTACTATGATATCGTTATTATGTGCATGCTGGAAAACGCAAAAGTAAACATAATAAACATTCCTAACCAATATTTATCAGTCTACACACACTGGTTATCATATATATGTAAGATAATTTCGGAACATTCTATCACAGAATTCAAGGTTTGAAACGCTACGAATTAATATATTTCACCCGCAATTACATAACCACAACATGTACCCGGACACTTTAGAGAATTGCTTAATATGTTAGTGAATTCAATGGAAAAAATGAATAAGCACTAACAACTTTTATCTATTGCTAGCGCGGATGGTAAAGTTCTACGCTTAAGCAACGTGAATATCCATGAGTTGCGTGTTATATATTCTTCTTTCCAATGATATCTGCAAGGACCTTATACAATGTTATTCTGCCCAAATCTGTCATGCTATTCGAATAGAATTGCCTATGTACTAGCCATTGACGAAGTTTTTGGCATTATCATTATTTCTACTTGTGAAGTATATTCGGCAGTCGTTGTTGTTTGGGTGTGTTATTCGATGCACATATTAATTCGCTAAATTTGGTCTTCAAATTTGACACAAAATCTAGTCCAAGCGCATAACCGAGAGGCATTGTTTTGAGCGTAGCTATAATACAAAGTCAAGGTCACGGGGAGATTGTAAATTCTTAATACCTCACAAAATAATCGTTCGAATGTGGAAAGGTTTACATTGTAGGGAGTTGATTTTATCGCTTAATTTTGTTTCATGTGTTTCTTTGAAAAATACTTCATAAATACAAGCCATATAGGCTGAAAACGGTGGTGTCAGTTAAAGATTATAATACTCGTTGTGCATTGCCTGAATTTCATCAAAACGCCGATTATTCACATCGATAGCGTTACTGGGTCATTTCCTCAATCCTTGAACGCGAGATGCATCTTAGCAAGCGTGGTCGTTTAGTCGATCGATTGGCTCGCTGGTTAGTTGGTCGGCCGGTTAGTCGGTCTTTATGGTTGATTGGTTAGTATTTCGGCGGTTGGTTATTTCGTTGGTAATTTGGCTGCTTCTTTGCTTGCTTGATTGCTGGCTTCGATGGATAGCCGGTTTTTGCTGAGCCATAGGTTATGCATTATCTTTAATTTAAGCTGGTTAACTTAAAGATTTTGGTCTGAGTAAATGTTACTGCAGGCTACAAGTTAATCTAATGAAATAGAGTGGCAGATCAAAGTTGTTCCAAGGGAAAGGGTGCTGCATTGATTAATAACATTATGGATTTGTGCAGTACTGCTGTATGCTTTAGGTGGTTCTTTTGATGTTTTCACCCACAAAGATGGCATATAACATATGTATGGCGTATCTATCAGAGGGCTGTTTGAAAAACCAATTTTGTGTGAGACAAATGAAAATCAATCATAATAGCAATTGCTGTTTATGCATTGTGACTCATCCATTATATCGATTGCCCGATGAGCCAACTGAGCATATGGATGTGAATTGGTCATGAAATACTCCACACACATCGTCATGTGCATGAGGAACCTGTATAGCAATCTAATACAAATAAGTGGTCTTTTAACTGCGACAGCCGTACAATTTATGTTTAATCATTAACGCAAGTTTCCCACTAAAACCGTGGATATAAATGCTGCTTCTAGCGCATTGGCACTAATAAGTTAGAGTTGTCATGTTTGATAACTTAGGGGTGATGCAGTGTAAATTAAATTGCTGAATAATTTGTTTTGGTTAACATTGAAATTACACCAACTTATTGCAATTAAGTAAGGCTTTGTTAATTCTTGCAACACGTGAACCAGTCAATCATACATAATCAACATGTCGTATCAATAACAATTACATAAACATTTGACTGATGATAAAACATTTCGTTCGAAATTCATCGCCATCAATAAATTATTGTACTTCATAGAATTTGGCAAAGCTGCTAGATATGGCCATTGTTAATCACATTAATGGCTTTGGTAGCTTACATAACGTGAGGGGCAATTAATGTATCTTTAATGCGTCTGTGCGTTTTGTTGGTATATTAGTTTTTCTTTACCTTTTCTTTACCTGCATACGGTCCACCCGGTCTACAATTACTCGCAATATTTTCATGAAGACTGATTTCATGCTAGCAGTGGTCCACAGCATGCGCTGCCAGAACAACAAGCGCACCACAATAGGCAGACATGTTACTTACTCTGAACAAGTAAATATGGAAATCCAGGGACAATTGATGTTCGGTCTGAGTGATTTCGGCTAAAGCCCACAAACTGCACACTTAGAAATGTCAATGATGTGTGAGCAATACTTTAGTTACCCACATCGCCTCGTTGATTTCTATCGTGTTAACTCTCTATTGTTCACGTACTGGTCCGATGGTAAATGAACTATCCAACGAACAAAACAAAATGGATGGTTATTACGGCTTTGCCTTCCCAACAGGCCGTCACAGAGCACCCACTTTTGATCTAGCAGGTAAAAATGCAATGTAAGTGGATCCTTTGAGATTTTCACTGTTGGGTAGACATCAAGGTCAGTCAAAACCATTTATAGCCTGTCGGTGATTTATTGAACATTAACGATCGTAATTGATCTTTGCTATCATCTGTCACTGACTGGATCGCGCTCGCGACACTTTTCTCAAGCGCAAATCGCACACTATCTATGAAACTTTAAACTCTAACATTATTCGTACTAAATATTGCCTATATTGCAGATATTATATAGTGTTATGACAAGACCCATCTTGTTTGGGTCGCCTTATTAAATTTCATGATAAATGCACTCAAGCTGAAGTGATGCCCACAGCTGTATACGTAATTGACATCTAGCACCTGTCTGGGGACATCCAGCCGAATATTGTCATCTTCTTTGTATGCCATTACACAATTCCAAGTAAATAATCCAATTAATGAGATTGGATATGAAGCTATTGTGTATAGATCAGTTTCATCTGGAATATCGTAAATAATACACATGGAGGGCATGGTTTCAGATTGTTCCGAAGACCAGAATGATAGAAGCTTAACTACACATCTATTCGCCATCGCTGGGACAATATTTTATCTTAGCTGAATGCTATTAAGTGAAGAGGGCGTAATAAGTGAAGAGCTCGCTGGTAAAACGAATAAGGCTTTTATATAAATCACAGTGTTGAAAGTGGAACATCTGAAAATAGATTAAATAATCTCTGTCTACATATAAATATTCGCCGACGATACGTAATATAAGAGAGCGAGTATGGTCATTTTAAAGTAGCGTATAATTTTACCTGACGATTCATCTGCATGGTGAGGACAGCGGAGAAACATTCAGTATTGCATACGAGGAAAGGAAGGCATTGGACAGCACAAAGTGCGCGATTGACCTAAGCCTGCATTTATAATTATTACCTATTCTTACAACAACCGCTACACAATAATGACACGAAGACTTGCGAATCTGAGCATGGAATCCTACGTGATATTTTTTATAAGCGCGTTTTTATGTACAATAGATTACATATACCATGCCGGGAATAATACGCGACTGAAGCGTGGCATTCTCGATTTCCCCTTAGCCCCATAACTTGAGTATCTGCATCCCTTGCTGCTGGTCATCAGAGCATTCCAAGAAGGATAAGCAAATAGATTATAAAACAATCGTTAAACCATCGACATCATCACATTCGCCATTTTAAGTCGGTCAGGTTACATGAAGCATTGTGTAACCATTGAATTCGCATTACCATGTGTTGGGCATCTGCGTATCTTTGAAGCAATTGTAAACAATGGCTTGATTTATCAGTCTTCGCACGAGATCAGTGATTAGCTTGTTAACGTAAATTATCTATTCATAACAAATGTCGATTGAAACTTTTCATTATTCTAAATAACGTCAATCAGAGTTTATTAAATATTCACAGAAGGTAATTATATTAGCATTTTACCTGTGTAATCTTCGTTAGTAATACCACCGCGTAATGATTGTGAATCTCATCTCATTTCAAATTATTGTTTATCACTTGAATCACTTGTTC
>CM067343.1:5764077-5906577 GCA_034190875.2 Urechis unicinctus | reverse complement strand
CCCGGAATGGATCCCTGGGTAGATGAGATCCCACCATGCATCACGATCATTTGTTAAGAGCAGCTCCATTCAAACAATAACTATCCAAAAATATAATATATATATTTTTATATACAAAACCATGAATTGATTGAATATTGTTATATGCATACATCATAAAAAAGTTCTACTCGAGGACCTGGTAACAAAGTAGTTACGGAGGACAGAAATCGTCCCCACTAGACGCTGTCATCAAGAGGATAGATGTGCTGGTTTGGATTGGATACATTTTCGCCATTTCTTTACTGCGTAGAACATACATGGGAAACACGACATCATCAAATAAGTCGAATACCGCGACATCTTCGGGTTCCTGAATAACATCGTGCTACCAAGAGGCCAGCTCTTACAGAAGGAAAGCTGATTGAGAGTCCATGCGTCGTGTGGGAACTAGTGTCGTTTGGGTACTTGAAGCAGATCTAGTGGATTAGTTGATCTCACCAATGGACGAGTTCTTCGTGACGTCAGTGGCAATTTGTCAATGAGGCAAGGGCAATAATCAAATAATGCATGATTGCTTTTTGTGGGTTGGACAGCACGTGTTATGTGGGTTTGGCTTACTAATTAAGATTGAAATCGTAGAATTAACTCTAAATTTATACCTTCTTACCATATCTTTAGCTAGAAACCAACAGCAGACTGTACAGCAATGAAGTCTACCAGGCATTGAATACACGTTGCACCAAGTTGTATGATCAGCGGGTTACACTCGGCAGTGACGAAGCTATGCATCCGGTCGTAATCCTTAGATGCCACAGACTGGCGTCGTTGGCCCAGTGCTCTATGCGTTGTTGTAATTAACAACGAACCACATAAACGTTCTGTGTTACCATGCCTCTACTTGTAGGAGAGTCAAAACACAAAGAATATTGATTTAATTGTGATAATAGATATATTCTCATAATCATTGTGACCAGGCATCCGTTAAAGAGGAATAACGTAAGCCTATGCAGTTAAATATGCAGGCATGCACATGAAATGACATGAAAGTGTGCAAAAATATTGCTACGGAAATCTAGATCGCAGCTAACATCTGAAGAGGCGTTTGTTTCTTTGTTCACGATGCCTCGACCCTTGCATCGCTTAATTGATGCACCGAGCATCTGCGTTAGGTTCGTGTTAGAGAAGTAAGTCAAATGACTACCCGTTAAAGTTAAATACCTCGATATGGAAGGTAGGAATTAATTCGCATTACCACGTAAGAACCTGCTTCCTGTCACAGCAGTTTTAAACGCGTTGAATGTGTAGCGCTTTTACCCTCAATGACTGCTGTAAGAGTTTACCCTCCTCTAACTGTCGATAAGAGGTGCCACGCAGCCTGCCACTCAAGTCATCAGGTGCAGTGGAGGTAATGGAACCAGCTAAAACATGCAACAAAGACGCCGGTCCGATGGATGCATTCAGCAACGTCTGCTCAGTTTTACTCCAGCCCAGGGCCGCTGGATCATTCGCTGAGGCGGCGAAGATTTCTATTTCCTCATAATGTTAGATGCGTGATAAATATTCGGTCATTCTGCTTGACGTTAATAAAGGTCCATTTATGGTTTTCCGCGAGTACCGCTTGCATTCATATGTTTTGCATCCAGAGAGAGTGCCAATGATGTTAAGAAAAGAAAACCAATATTCTAGAGGCCCCGTTAATCTTAAGCTAATATAGGGAGGCGCGCAATATTTATGGCGTTGCCTGCTTGCATTTTTATACATTGCCATATGGATTATCAGCACTAATGCATACTGTTTTTGAGGTCCTTGCAACCAGGGAGTTGGTGTGTTTTCAGACGTATCCAGTGTAAATGGCTGGGCGTAACACATATCACACGAAAGAAAGACATTCACTTGAATTAACAGTTTGTGCAAGGAAATACGTTTAGGACAACTACGGTTATGATGTAAGAGCAAGCCTCTACGAATTGTACATTACCGACTGTGTCAATAGCGTTGACTAAAAGTAAAAGAACAGAACTGCCGTTTTAAACAATCAGTGAATATTATAATTGGAATTCTGCAAGTAGTCGTAGCTGGTAAGCTATTTCCCGTGGCGTTGCCAGCGAGAGCTAATGTTGTAAGGGTATTTCTTGTTTATTCTTCGTCCGGGCGTTTCGTCTGTAGTGGCATGAGCAGTATATTCAGATATATCAAGATATCACTGCGCACGAGATATATTTACTGACTGCAATACCAACGCCGCGCTACAACCTTATAACCGGTCCTATGCTGTTTACATTTGAGTCGCGTCAACCCGCTTCGGATCCTGGGGGTAAGCCCCGGATTCGTAGGCACGATATTGAGATAATCATTAGTTTACAGAATATGAGTACGCATTTATAAGAATGGAAATAATAGTAGTTTAGAGCTCCCTTAAATGCCATGGTCAGGGACAATAAAACAGAAAGTGCTTATGAATACACAATCGGTGGTATATGTTTATATATACATATATATATATATATATATATATATATATATATATATATATATATATATATATATATATATATATATATATATATATATATATATATATATATATATATATATATATATATATATATATATATAATATACATATATATATATATATATCTATATATATATATATATATATATATAGATATATATATATATATATATGCATATAGATATATATATATATATCATATATATATATATATATATATATATATATATATATATATATATATATGAATGGAAAAGTTAGGGAGTATATATATATATGTATATATAAATATATCTTCATATATATATAATTATACATCTATATATTGTATATATAAATTTATATGTAAATGAATATAAATATACATGTGTGTATGAGTAGATATATATATGTACATAAATATGTCGTGACATATTATTATTTATGCATCTGTGAACACATATACTATATAAATGTCTATGTAAACACATATTATATACCATAATTTTATGTATAGATTCATTTATATATATATATGTAAACGCATTTATATATCTTTTATACACGTATATACATATATATGTCAATGTATATATATAAGTAAATACATATATATATATACATACATGACTACATATCAAGATCTAATATATGTATTAGATCGATATATGTACATATATAAACATGAATATATAAATATATATTTCGATATAAATAAATTTATACTCAATTGTATATAGTTTAATGCATATAACTTCATGGATGTGTATAAATATATATGTACATATTTAAATATACATAACATAATATATATATATATATATATAAATATATATATGTATATATATATTTATGTACAATATTTGTGTCTATATATATGTATATATGTATATATTAAGATATATATATATATATTTATATATATTTATGTATTTATATATATATACATATATATGTATATATATGTACATATAAATATTAACAGACATGGATATATATCTAAATACATATATGGATACATGAATAATATATATATATATGTTTACATATATTTTGATAAAAATGTATCTATATATATAGAGATTTATATATCTATATATTTATATAGAAATATATATAATGACATATATTTATATAAATATATATATATTGTATCAATATAAATATATATATATATATATATATATATATATATATATATATATATATATATATTTATATACATTAATGTATATATAAATATATATATATGTATGTATATGCAAGTTTTTATATATGCATATATTTATATATATACATCTTTTTGCCGTTTCCTTTGTTAAACTAGATTTGACGTCCTACACAACCTTGTGTGTTGTTGGCGTTAGCGGTTACACTTAGTACGGAGGATGGCAACCTCTCTCCTCCTAGCGTACATTTAGACCATATCAGCACCTTGTAATCGTACTGTTTTGCCCCAGTTGTGTAATGCTCTTTACAACAAAATTGCCACAAAAGCAGTTTATCGATGTTTGATGCATCTCGGTGGTTTTGCAATTACCAAACATTATCAGAGATGCAGTTCCTGTCATTCTATCATAACATTAAAGTGCTTTGCAACAGCCATAGATTGTTTTCAGTATGAATAATCAGTTTGTTGAAATTTAGCAATGTTGCCTTCTTTCATGACCGACTGCATGAGAGCAGAGCAATAACCATAGACAAAACAGCGACCTTCCTATAGTAAATAATATAAAACATCCAAATCTGTGGCGTTGTAACCATTTGCTAAGCGGCTCGACTAGTGCCAGCTGGTCTACGTGCCGTCCGCACACATGGACCGGCACGTGACATCCAAGGCGTGATTATCCGGTAACGCGTGCTCGTATGTCTGCTGCTGACAGTGTATTGCCATGTGCACAAACCAGATATAGAAAGGGATTTCAACAAATGCATGACATTTTACAGATTCTGTCAACAAAGAGATAACGATCGACAGGAAATCCTATTTGAAATGCTGGGCGATTCTATTTGAGTAAATGTTTACCGATTTGCCGAAGATTGTATTGTGTGGCAGATGCAATAGAAGAACATATCTCAGAGTTTGAATAATTACTCCTTGCAGTTTATGCGCCTTTTGGTAAAACACATAATGCGCATTTGTGACCATTCAACATCACGAAAACTTTGCGCTGGCACATATCCTAAAAATGGGACTCCAACATCCCAGGCAGCAGAACGGTATAAATTGACGTTTTCGTTTGTGAGTTCCTCGATGACAATCAAACTCTGCTTCATTTGACGGTTTTCTGAGGTGGTCTACGAGTCATCTGTACAGTTCATGGAATGCTTGAACAGCAGCCCCTGTAAATGTATTTGTCTATATCGGGTGGTACAGGTCACTGCCGGCTAGCAAAAGTTGCATTCTTAGCACAAGTCATGTAAGCTACTGTCGTCATCGTTATTGCATTATTCAGCCTTGGTTTACACGGTGTGAAGTCGATACCTTGGCAGTGTTTACGAGGAGTGCTGGAATGGTCTGTGACGTCAGCGACAGCGACAGCCACTAACACCACGTGTTCTGCATCTCACATCAACCAGCGCTGGTGAATAGACAATGGTGGTAGCTGTCTTCGTTCGCATAACGCACCACCAGGTGTCGTTGTTGACCCATCGTTTGGAGGTCAGTGGGTACAGCAGTAGGGGATGAGAGCATTAACGGAGGTCCGTCTTACTCTAGCGGATTATATAAGCTTCAAAGAAAGTTCGCTGGGAGCAAGTAATCACACAATTAACGTCTACTTCTTATGCAGCAACTGAAACCAAACCATCCACCAGGTAAACCTTTATGGACATGAATTATCGCCTCTGCTATTGAGAAATTGCGTCTTCATAGACTTGATGATAATGCTCTTTCGATATGATATCACACCATGTCATATCAACAACTACCTACATGCAAAGCCTCAGTAAAGACGAAATTGGGCTCCATAAAATGGTTCTGTTCGTGTCTACTTGTTATTCCATGGTACCTTACATGGAGTAAACAATACTCAGCTTGACTAGTCACAACTTGCGAATCCCTGCTCGAGGTCTGTTAAGGGAAAATACAGCTTCAAGTGATAGCATCACTACATTACATGGCCTCCTGACGGCCGTTTTCCGGAAGTAAGCCTTTCTAGCTACACATTCACATCTTCCTGAAACAATTGTAATAGAACAATAAACAGCTCTTTGTTAAGTTTATCCCTCTCTTTCACTGGATCAGCTCTCGTAAAGGTGGGTCGATTGATATCGTGTGTGGTACTCACTAGAGCACGGCGTTTACCTTGTATACAACAGCACTATATGTTCACTTATAACATAGACACGATGAACAATACCTACTTTTGGATGTATCCCTCTGTGTTGTGCCGGGGTAAATTATTCCTCAGGTAGCAATTGATTACGTCACCAAACAACGAATAGCATTAATGTGTGAGTTCGTCATTGCCTTGAGAGTCGCCACTTCAAAAGAAGTTGATTGACAGCCGTCACAGACATGCCGTGATATGCGAAGCTTTTGTTAGTCTATACATATGATCAACGTGCACGCTGGATTTGACTGGGCCAATTAACTGTGTGAAAGAGCCAGTGAAGGTCGTGAATAGGGATTCGAGCTTACATTGGGTAGGTCGATATGCTTAACATACCTCAAACATGCGGGAAATGAAGTAGGTCGCCAAAAGACAAACGTTTGGCAATGTTTGCATCAATGAGATGCCTCTGATACCAACGTGCATCGGATAGGGGGTGGGGGTGGGGTGGGGGGCACCATCCACGGAGCAGCGTCATCTCCTGCATTGATTCATTGAGGTTTACCCATGACAACATCAATAATCTCCCTCGCCAACACTCAACAGCGCTTATCAGCAGTCAGCAATGAAACTCTCTTATGGGTATTTATCATTGTGGAAACTGTCTGACAGGTCGCTACGTTTCATCAGCGTCATTGAGTCTTCATTGTTAACCATGGCGCCTGTCGATAGTGATTCAAACAATACAACAATAGTAACCTCCGTAGCACATCATTCAGTGACTGTGAATACAGCCTTAACAATCCAGGGAAATCAAAGGAATCCCATGCAGCATCTATAAAAAGAACAGAGCTACAGGTGTGGTAGCCATCAGCATATTGTTGGATGCAATGACGATATATGTGGCGCGGGTATAGACGAGGTTTGCATTATACAGCGTTTCAGGTGGAGTCAGGTGTCCCATATAGACTGGTATCGACCGATTGCTTATCCTCCTTCACTCTATTAACTTATCTGAGCAGAGTTCCTTCTGAAGTGATGAACCATTGCACTAGTGCGGATCTTCGTTATCTCATCTCATGGTACATGTCGCGAAATAACATTCCCATGCACATAAAATGGTGATCTTAAGGCGAAGGAACGGACTTAGCAAACGAAATTAAACCACGCGGTATCATCAGACCAAATTTGGTATGAGGTGATAAGAGCCAACATGGGACCTTCCTGAACGCCAGTTACATCACTAGACAAAGGCTTTGTTACAACGCAATATGTGTACTGGACCTAGTAGTACGCAAGTAAGCTTCTGTGGTCTCTTCGAATAGTTCTATAATTACGCTTAGAATCAACCTCGATCAGATGTGACCAGAACACATAAAACGATCACGTCAAATATCCAGACAAATTCAGCTTCAAAAATAACGTCGAGCAAATCAAAGGATCTGCTCTTACAGGAGTAAAGCTAATTGAGAAGTGGTTTGCAACCATAAGCAGTAGAAGATCTCTTCTAATATTTCCACTTTACTCGTATCGAACAATTTTGAACCACTTGTAGCGAGCGCATCCCAACTGTCGAAGTCAGTACAATGGGGACAAGTATCTCCTTCCCAGCATGCAGAACGGCACTCAGTCAACATAGCCCAACTATGATCACCTGTCGTTTTGGGTCAGGTTGTCATTTGATCAAAAGCCATCAGCTATTCGCATTTTTTTTATTGCTGCTATTTGGAAACACGGATACTTTGGGACGGCGTTGTAGATGAGCATCAGAGTTTTAAAGGCATGGGATTAGGTGGCTAATGCTCTTTATACAGAGTGCTAAGCTTAAGTAGAGAAAACACGCGGTTCTTAATGCACAAAATGCGTCTGTTAATCGATTAAAATTTGATCTGAAGTCAACAGGATCGTGTCACGCAATATTGTAGTTTATTTAAAGGCATGTACCTGTGAACCTTTAAAGTCTCCGTTCATTTGAGGCTTCAATTAGTCGATGACATCTGACGTATTGCTGCATAACGTGTGTCGTGTGCAATGTATTATGAAGTTAGATTTGCAAGAGGTTTGATTTGACAAAACCTAAACAATGAGGCGAATATGTGAGTACATCTGACCCCTCGGCTGGGTGGACGAATCAGACTCACGTCCAATATTAATATAGCAAATGTTACAACGTATAATACACAGCAAATCAACAATCCCACATCATTAAGATGCATTGTGGTCTAGCTTAGTTACATAATCATATTGAACAAGAGGTCATTTAAACGAGCGTGTAACTTAGTGTTCTCGCTGGACACGCTACGGTGTGATATGAGTTTGGATGACGTGTACGAGGAACACGTACAATTACGTGACAAGTTTGACATGTTTTATATGTGAGATCATCACAAGGGCCCTTGATAATCAATAGCAGCACCAGAAGCAACAGTTACTTATCATGAATATGTGCTCGACAATCGGCAACTCCCAAAAAGCCATCGGACGCAGGGCTCTAGTACAGAAAAACTAACCTACTACAGCAATTCATCATCAATCAACTCCTAATGCTAAGTATTCTAAAAATGCTTTTAAATCAAGAGCAATAAAGTGTGTATCGATCATGTTGCATGCAGGTTAACGTCAACAAACAAATTTGATTCAAGCACCAAGCGGCCCCCCGCCCCAACTCACCGCCGACTATCACCACCACCTTTTTTACTCTGTTGCCATGACAACTCTGACTCAACGATAAACAAAACTATGGTTTCAACATCTCACTGTTTTCAATGTTGAGCAATTAGAGCACGAATATTCGACATAATAAAAAAACGAAATGGAAGGGTTTTTTTATAAAGTTTGGGTATGAAGAACGACTGCCATACGATATGCTGCGCAATAGAAATGACTTGACCAGCGATCGTACATTTGTTGAAATCTACTCAAATTGTGTTCCTTTCTTCCTCCTCAAAAGAAGCAAATTGGCATTACGGTTGTACAACTAAACATTTTATGTTATTTGCTGCTCAAAAGCTTACGTTTATTGTAATGTGTCTGACACAATGGCTACAACTAATATTGTGAAAATGTTAGCAATTTTCTCTTCATGTACCATATTCATCTACCATTGTGTCCGGGTCGGTGGTTAAATGCACATTGTAAATATTTTCTGTGGATGCTTAAGTCTTTAACTTGTGCGATCAGAGTTTCAACGTGCACATCTTGAGCCTCCTGCATACGTTGATCATAGCGCTCTTATTAGGTAGAATGAGGTTGGTTTGACGTTGTCCATTACACTTCACTTGTTTAGTCAATATATCTTGTTGATTAACGCCATAATCTATCACTGATCTGTCTAAAAAAAAGTTCCTTCCGCGTCCCCATGTCATATATAACAAACAGTAACTGTGATTACGTTAATTCTAATAGGATCGTTAGAGCGTCACTTGGCTGTCCAGCAAGTAGATTCGCTCAATTGTATTGATATATCGTTTAATCAGTCAAGTCGCTGAAGATTCCCGGTATGCAAACACATTCACGTAGACTGTCTAAAAGTGGACTATATCAGATAAGCGAATTGTTTTGCCGTGGTGCGGAATATACTCGCCTTGTAAGCCTATAATAAGGGTTGTGGAAATGCTGTGTGACTTAAGAGTGTAACTATCTATCTTTACACACACGCGCACACACACGCACACACACGCACAGGACATTTATTCACCTTTCTGGATAACTGTTATTATATGATATTGATCACGCTTGTAAATAATAATTGTGAAACTTTAAATGCCACCTTATCTATTTATTGTCGGGCTGTGCCTCATCACCAGGTGGAAGATAGTTTATGGAGTAATGATAGTATTAAAATAAATTGTATTGATGCCTATTGGTACCTATCACTCAAATAACGTTGTATCCACTTTAGGGCTCTGTCTCTCATATCATACGCATTGAGTTTCTGAAATTAAATATCATAATTCACTTTATCGCTGTATCAAATGCTTTACTTAGATCAATTCAAATTCCTAACACTGAAGTAAGTTTCTCATGGGCTGTTACAATGTTATCTATTAAGTAGGTTAGTGCTACGCTTCTCCTGAAACCCATACTGATGGTGATACAATATATCTTGCTTGGTTACAAACTGCTGAACATTAGTCGCTCCAATAATTTTAAGAAGCATGGGATAACGAAAACGGATCTGTAATTACAGAATACCATCAGGAAAGCCATAAAGGAAATTGAGAGGCTGCATCACTGAAGGTGTTGTCAGGAAATACAATTGTTTATAATGCAATACCTGATTTCGACTAAGAGGTATGGGATCTTGGTATTTTGGAGCGGGAGGCATCACAATCTCGCAGGAAAAGGCAAAGATGTTAACTACGTTTGTAATATGCTGGGAAGGAAGAAAGTAAAGTACAAACTCGAGTTACAATGGCGAGCTGGGAGAAACAAGGGAATTCAAGTTAGCACGTAACTGGTACCTGTGACACGATGGGTATCCTTGAGGCGGTGAATGAACAGCGGTAAAGATAGCACTCACATCGTGTGTCGACAACAGGGACTCGCTTCATAACCTAACTTACTTGTGTCATTCCATCACATTACCATCAGTCCTTAAATAACCTCAAAATTTTCCATTTCTGCTACATAAAGTCACAATAGGTTTTATGCCGTCTAAGTAACACTGCTACAATTATTAACAACTTCTTCAGCCAAAACTTAATAAAACTCTTCTATGATGGGCTCGCTATAAAATCCGATCAGCCAAAACGAATGACCTAACAGGATGAATGAATACACGGTGAAGCACCAAAAGCTGCAGTTTGAGATCAACCCACGATTCCTGATTTTACACCAATACAACTCCTCGGGAAGAATGCTGGCGAATGGGGCTACAGTTAAGTGGTGTCATAAGTACTGAATCGCATTCGATGACGAGGGGCCTACTGATTACTGGCGTGTTAAAATGGTAGTTTGACGTCATCAGCTGAACTGTCAGTTGCCATCACACTACACCAAGTTGTTGTCGTTTCCTTTGTGATCTCAGAACTTTACGTCTGGTTCCTACATAGCGGTGACACTTAGAGTGGCAGATGGCAACCTCACTCTACCTACCTTAAGATCATATCAGCACCTAGTGACTTGTAATCGTACTGCTGTGCCCCAGTTATTTAATGCTTTTTACAACACCATTGCCAAAACACAAATCATCGATGTTTGATGCATCCCAGTGGTTTTGCAATTACCAAACATTACCAGAGATGCAGTTCCTGTCATTCTATCATAACATTAAAGTGCTTTGCAACAGCCATAGATTGTTTTCAGTATGAATAATCAGTTTGTTGAAATTTAGCAATGTTGCCTTCTTTCATGACCGACTGCATGAGAGCAGAGCAATAACCATAGACAAAACAGCGACCTTCCTATAGTAAATAATATAAAACATCCAAATCTGTGGCGTTGTAACCATTTGCTAAGCCGCTCAACTAGTGCCAGCTAGTCTACGTGCCGTCCGCACACATGGACCGGCACGTGACATCCAAGGCGTGATTATCCGGTAACGCGTGCTCGTATGTCTGCTGCTGACAGTGCATTGCCATGTGCACAAACCAGATATAGAAAGGGATTTCAACAAATGCATGACATTTTACAGATTCTGTCAAAAAAGAGATAACGATCGACAGGAAATCCTATTTGAAATGCTGGGCGATTCTATTTGAGTAAATGTTTACCGATTTGCCAAAGATTGTATTGTGTGGCAGATGCAATAGAAGAACATATCTCAGAGTTTGAATAATTACTCCTTGCAGTTTATGCGCCTTTTGGTAACATCACGAAAACTTTGCGCTGGCACATATCCTAAAAATGGGACTCCAACATCCCAGGCAACAGAACCGTATAAATTGATGTTTTCGTTTGTGAGTTCCTCGATGACAATCAAACTCTGCTTCATTTGACGGTTTTCTGAGGTGGTCTAAGAGTCATCTGTACAGTTCATGGAATGCTTGAACAGCAGCCCCTGTAAATGTTTTTGTCTACATCGGGTGGTACAGGTCACTGCCGGCTAGCAAAAGTTGCATTCTTAGCACAAGTCATGTAAGCTACTGTCGTCATCGTTATTGCATTATTCAGCCTTGGTTTACACGGTGTGAAGTCGATACCTTGGCAGTGTTTACGAGGAGTGCTGGAATGGTCTGTGACGTCAGCGACAGCCACTAACACCACGTGTTCTGCATCTCACATCAACCAGCGCTGGTGAATAGACAACTTGGATCGTAAGACAATGGTGGTAGCTGTCTTCGTTTGCATGACGCACCACCAGGTGTCGTTGTTGACCCATCGTTTGGAGGTCAGTGGGTACAGCAGTAGGGGATGAGAGCATTAACAGAGGTCCGTCTTACTCTAGCGGATTATATAAGCTTCAAAGAAAGTTCGCTGGGAGCAAGTAATCACACAATTAACGTCTGCTTCTTATGCAGCAACTGAAACCAAACCATCCACCAGGTAAACCTTTATGGACATGAATTATCGCCTCTGCTATTGAGAAATTGCGTCTTCATAGACTTGATGATAATGCTCTTTCGATATGATATCACACCATGTCATATCAACAACTACCTACATGCAAAGCCTCAGTAAAGACGAAATTGGGCTCCATAAAATGGTTCTGTTCGTGTCTACTTGTTATTCCATGGTACCTTACATGGAGTAAACAATACTCAGCTTGACTAGTCACAACTTGCGAATCCCTGCTGGAGGTCTGTTAAGAGAAAATGCAGCTTCAAGTGATAGCATCACTTCATTACATGGCCTCCTGACGGCCGTTTTCCGGAAGTTAGCCTTTCTAGCTACACATTCACATCTTCCTGAAACAATTGTAATAGAAGAATAAACAGCTCTTTGTTTAGTTTATCCCTCTCTTTCACTGGATCAGCTCTCGTAAAGGTGGGTCGATTGATATCGTGTGTGGTACTCACTAGAGCACGGCGTTTACCTTGTATACAACAGCACTTATAACATAGACACGATGAACAATACCTACTTTTGGATGTATCCCTCTGTGTTGTGCCGGGGTAAATTATTCCTCAGGTAGCAATTGATTACGTCACCAAACAACGAATAGCATTAATGTGTGAGTTCGTCATTGCCTTGAGTGTCGCCACTTCAAAAGAAGTTGATTGACAGCCGTCACAGACATGCCGTGATATGTGAAGATTTTGTTAGTCTATACATATGATCAACTTGCGCGCTGGATTTGACTGGGCCAATTAACTGTGTGAAAGAGCCAGTGAAGGTCGTGAATAGGGATTCGAGCTTACATTTGGTAGGTCGATATGCTTAACAGACCTCAAACTTGCGGGAAATGAAGTAGGTCGCCAAAAGACAAATGTTTGGCAATGTTTGCATCAATGAGATGCCTCTGATATCAACGTGCATCGGATAGGGGGTGGGGTCGGGTCGGGTCGGGTCGCCATCCTCGGAGCAGGGTCATCTCCTGCATTGATTCATTGAGGTTTACCCATGACAACATCAATAATCTCCCTCGCCAATACTCAACAGCGCTTATCAGTAGTCAACAATGAAACTCTCTTATGGGTATTTATCATTGTGGAAACTGCCTGACAGGTCGCTACGTTTCATCAGCGTCATTGAGTCTTCATTGTTAACCATGGCGCCTGTCGATAGTGATTCAAACAATACAACAATAGTTACCTCCGTAGCACATCATCCAGTGACTGTGAATACAGCCTTAACAATCCAGGGAAATCAAAGGAATCCCATGCAGCATCTATAAAAAGAACAGAGCTACAGGTGTGGTAGCCATCAGCATATTGTTGGATGGGCTCAGGTGCGTATAAGATGATGGTGTCAGAGAGTGAGATGATAATGCAATGACGATATATCTGGCGCGGGTATAGACGAGGTTTGCATTATACAGCGTTTCAGGTGGAGTCAGGTGTCCCATATAGACTGGTATCGACCGGTTGCTTATCCTCCTTCACTCTATTAACTTATCTGAGCAGAGTTCCTTCTGAAGTGATGAACCATTGCACTAGTGCGGATCTTCGTTATCTCATCTCATGGTACAAGTCGCGAAATAACATTCCCATGCACATAAAATGGTGATCTTAAGGCGAAGGAACGGACTTAAACCACGCGGTATCATCAGACCAAATTTGGTATGAGGTGATAAGAGCCAACATGGGACCTTCCTGAACGCCAGTTACATCACTAGACAAAGGCTTTGTTACCAACGCAATATGTGTACTGGACGTAATAGTACGCAAGTAAGCTTCTGTGGTCTCTTCGAACAGTTCTATAATTACGCTTAGAATCAACCTCGATCAGATGTGACCAGAACACATAAAACGATCACGTCAAATATCCAGACAAATCCAGCTTCAAAAATAACGTCGAGCAAATCAAAGGATCTGCTCTTACAGGAGTAAAACTAATTGAGAAGTGGTTTGCAACCATAAGCAGTAGAAGATTTCTTCTAATATTTCCACTTTACTCGTATCGAACAATTTTGAACCACTTGTAGCGAGCGCATCCCAACTGTCGAAGTCAGTACAATGGGGACAAGTATCTCCTTCCCAGCATGCAGAACGGCACTCAGTCAACATAGCCCAACTATGATCACCTGTCGTTTTGGGTCAGGTTGTCATTTGATCAAAAGCCATCAGCTATTCTCATTTTTTTTTATTGCTGCTATTTGGAAACACGGATACTTTGGGACTTGGCGTTGTAGACGAGCATCAGAGTTGTAAAGGCATGGGATTTGGTGGCAAATGCTCTTTATACAGAGTGCTGAGCTTAAGTAGAGAAAACACGCAGTTCTTAATGCAGCAAATGCGTCTTAATCGATTAAAATTTGATCTGAAGTCAACAGAATCGTGTCACGCAATATTGTTGTTTATTTAAGGGCATGTACCTGTGAACCTTTAAAGTCTCCGTTCATTTGAGGCTTAACTTCAATTAGTCGATGACATCTGACGTATTGCTGCATAACGTGTGTCGAGTGAAATGTATTATAAAGTTAGATTTGCAAGAGGTTTGATTTGACAAAACCTAAACAATGAGGCGAATATGCGAGTACATCTGACCCCTCGGCTGGGTGGACGAATCAGACTCACGTCCAATATTAATATAGCAAATGTTACAACGTATAATACACAGCAAATCAACAATCCCACATCATTAAGATGCATTGTGGTCTAGCTTAGTTACATAATCATATTATACAAGAGGTTATTTAAACGAGCGTGTAACTGAGTGTTCTCGCTGGACACGCTACGGTGTGATATGAGTTTGGATGACGTGTACGAGGAACACGTACAATTACGTGACAAGTTTGACATGTTTATATGTGAGATCATCACAAGGGCCCTTGATAATCAATAGCAGCACCAGAAGCAACAGTCACTTATCATGAATATGTGCTCGACAATCGGCAACTCCCAAAAAGCCATCGGACGCAGGGCTCTAGTACAGAAAAACTCACCTACTACAGCAATGCATCATCAATCAACTCCTAATGCTAAGTATTCTGAAAATGCTTTTAAATCAATAAAGTGTGTATCGATCATGTTGCATGCAGGTTAACGTCAACAAACAAATTTGATTCAAGCACCAAGCGACCCCCCGCCCCCAACTCACCGCCGACTATCACCACCACCTTTTTACTCTGTTGCCATGACAACTCTGACTCAACGATAAACAAAACTATGGTTTCAACATCTCACTGTTTTCAATGTTGAGCAATTAGAGCACGAATATTCGACATAATAAAAAAAAGAAATAGAAGGGTTTTTTTTATAAAATTTGGGTATGAAGAACGACTGCCATACGATATGCTGCGCAATAGAAATGACTTTGACCAGCGATCGTACATTTGTTGAAATCTACTCAAATTGTATTCCTTTCTTCCTCCTCAAAAGAAGCAAATTGGCATTAAGGTTGTACAACTAAACATTTTATGTTATTTGCTGCTCAAAAGCTTACGTTTATTGTAATGTGTCTGACACAATGGCTACAACTAATATTGTGAAAATGTTAGCAATTTTCTCTTCATGTACCATATTCATCTACCATTGTGTCCGGGTCGGTGGTTAAATGCACATTGTAAATATTTTCTGTGGATGCTTAAATCTTCAACTTGTGCGATCAGAGTTTCAACGTCCACATCTTGAGCCTCCTGCATACGTTGATCATGGCGCTCTTATTAGGTAGAATGAGGTTGGTTTGACGTTGTCCATTACACTTCACTTGTTTAATCAATATATCTTGTTGATTAACGCCATAATCTATCACTGATCTGTCTAAAAAAAAGTTCCTTCCGCGTCCCCATGTCATATATAACAAACAGTAACTGTGATTACGTTAATTCTAATAGGATCGTTAGAGCGTCACTTGGCTGTCCAACAAGTAGATTCGCTCAATTGTATTGATATATCGTTTAATCAGTCAAGCCGCTGCAGATTCCCGGTATGCAAACACATTCACGTAGACTGCCTAAAAGTGGACAATATCAGATAAGCGAATTGTTTTGCGGAATATACTCGCCTTGTAACCCTATAATAAGGGTTGTGGAAATGCTGTGTGACTTAAGAGTGTAACTATCTATCTTTACACACACGCGCACACACACGCACACACACGCTCAGGACATTTATTCACCTTTCTGGATAACTGTTATTATATGGTATTGATCACGCTTGTAAATAATAATTGTGCAACTTTAAATGCCACCTTATCTATTTATTGTCTGCCTCATCACCAGGTGGAAGATAGTTTATGGAGTAATGATAGTATTAAAATAAATTGTAGTGATGCCTATTGGTACCTATCACTCAAATAACGTTTGTATCCACTTTAGGGCTCTGTCTCTCATATCATACGCATTGAGTTTCTGAAATTAAATATCATAATTCACTTTATCGCTGTATCAAATGCTTTACTTAGATCAATTCAAATTCAACACTGAAGTAAGTTTTTCATGGGCTGTTACAATGTTATATATTAAGTAGGTTAGTGCTATGCTTCTCCTGAAACCCATACTGATGGTGATACAATATATCTTGCTTGGTTACAAACTGCTGAACATTAGTCGCTCCAATAATTTTAAGAAGCATGGGGTAACGAAAACGGATCTGTAATTACAGAATACCATCAGGAAAGCCATAAAGGAAATTGAGAGGCTGCATCACTGAAGGTGTTGTCAGGAAATACAATTGTTTATAATGCAATACCTGATTTCGACTAAAGGTATGGGATCTTGGTATTTTGGAGCGGGAGGCATCACAATCTCCCAGGAAAAGGCAAAGTTGTTAACTACGTTTGTAATATGCTGGGAAGGAAGAAAGTAAAGTTACAAACTCGAGTTACAAAGGCGAGCTGGAAGAAACAAGGGAATTCAAGTTAGCACGTAACTGGTACCTGTGACACGATGGGTATCCTTGAGGCGGTGAATGAGCAGCGGTAAAGATAGCACTCACATCGTGTGGCGACAACACCGACTCGCTTCATAACCTAACTTACTTGTGTCATTCCATCACATTACCATCAGTCCTTAAATAACCTCAAAATTTCCCATTTCTGCTACATAAAGTCACAATAGGTTTTATGCCGTCTTAGTATCACTGCTACAATTATTAACAATTTCGTCAGCCAAAACTCTTAATAAAACTCTTCTATGATGGGCTCGCTATAAAATCCGATCAGCCAAAATGACCTAAAAGGATGAATGAATACACGGTGAAGCACCAAAAGCTGCAGTTTGAGATCAACCCACGATTCCTGATTTTACACCAATACAACTCCTCGGAAAGAATGCTGGCGAATGGGGCTACAGTTAAGTGGTGTCATAAGTACTGAATCGCATTCGATGATGAGGGGCCTACTGATTACTGGCGTGTTACAATGGTAGTTTGACGTCATCAGCTGAACTGTCAGTTGCCATCACACTACACCAAGTTGTTGTCGTTTCCTTTGTGATCTCAGAACTTTCCGTCTGGTTCCTACATAGCGGTGACACTTAGAGCGGCAGATGGCAACCTCACTCTACCTACCGTGCATTAAGATCCTATCAGCACCTAGTGACTTGTAATCGTACTGCTTTGCCACAGTTATTTAATGCTTTTTACAACTCCATTGCCAAAAACACAAATCATCGATGTTTGATGCATCCCAGTGGTTTTGCAATTACCGAACATTACCAGAGATGCAGTTCTGGTCATTCTATCATAACATTTAAGTGCTTTGCCAGCCATAGATTGTTTTCAATATGAATAATCAGTTTGTTGAAATTTAGCAATGTTGCCTTCTTTCATGACCGACTGCATTAGTGCAGAGCAATAACCATTGACAAAACAGCGACCGTCCTATAGTAAATAATAAAAAAAGCTTGCGAATCATGGTCGTTTCAGCCATTATGTGAGTTAGAGCCGCTAGACTTGTGCCAAACGGTCTTACTGTCCTAACCATATATCGACCGGCACGTGATATTCAAGGCGTCTAGATGACAAGTACTTGATGGTTCTCACGCCAGATGCCGCCACGTGTTAGTGATTAGCCGGTAAAGCGTGCTCGTATGTCTGCTGTTAACAGCGTGTTGTATTGTCATGCACACAAACCAGATATATAAAGGGATTCCAACAAATGCATGACATTTTACAGATTCTGTCAACAAAAAGATAACGATCGACAGATAATCCTATTTGAAGTGCAGAGCGATGCCATTTGAGTAAATGATTACCGATTTGCCGAAGATTGTACTGTGTGACAGATGCAATAAACTCTAGCGTATTATATACAGATCTCTAGACTTATATACTCTAGCGGAATAAATACTCTAGCAATTATATACTCTAGCGGATTATATACTCTAGTGGATTGTATACTCTAGCAGATTATATACTCTAGCGATTATATACTCTAGCGGATTATATACTCTAGCAGATTATATACTCTAGCGGATTATATACTCTAGCGGATTATATAAGCTTCAAAGAAGGTCCGCTTGGGAAAGTAATCACAAATTTAACGTCTACTTCTTATGCATCAACTACAATTACATTATCCCACCAGGTAAACCTTTAAGGACATAAACTAGCGCCTCTGTAACGAGAAATAGCGCCTTCATAGAGGTGATGATAATGTCCACTCGATATAACATAACACCATGTTATATCAAACTGCAGCTAACTGTTCATGTCTTATTGCTATTGCATGGTACCTTACATAGAGTAAACAATGCTCGGCATATCTAGTCACAACTTGCCAGTCCTCGCTCGATGTCTGTTTAGGGAATATGCAGCTTCAAGTCATCACTTCATTTCATGGCCTTCTGACGACCGTCAATCCGGAAGTCAGCCTTTCCTATACATCTTCCTGAAACAATTGTTATAGAAGAATAAACAGCCCATTGTTAAGTTTATCCCTCTCTTTCACTGGCTCAGCTCTCGTAAAGGTGGGTTGATGGATATCACGTGTGTGGTACTCATTAGAGCACGACGTTAACCTTGCACTCATAAGCACTATATGTGCGCTTATGATATAGACACGGTGAACCATACCTACGTTTGGCTGTATCCCTCTGTGTTGTGCCGGGCTTGAAGAGAGGTTGCGGGGGGGGGGGGGGGGACTATTCTTCGGATTGCTGTTGTTAGTCTAAACATATGATCAACTCGACATTGGATTAGGCTTTGCCCATTAAGAAAGCAAGCCATGCTATCATTTGAGGGAAGAATTCATGTATATGATAATGAACCATCAAGATCACTTCCTAGTGGATCGGAACGATGGAATGTTTTGTTTGTTAGCGTTATGTTCCTGGCTACACATCAATTCAACTGGAAACACGATCAACCAAATAACGACTCACCCAATGTTTGTCATTTATCTGATTAAAACCGGATTGATCCCCACCAATGAGCCGAGTTAATCACTCATTCAGGTGTGTAAAGGTAAAAGATGACTCACGATTGATGGGTTTCATAGATGAAAGACTGTGTATTCATTGTCACACTGACTATTTGCTGCAGCATTTAAATGATAATTGTTGTGCCATCTACATGTAGGAAGTGATATGAATGTATCATAAACAACAAGAGCCTGCGAGTAATTGAACGGTAATTATAGCTGACATTGCTTAGCTTGCCTGCGGAGAATGCGACACGGCAGCATAGTTGAATGCTGATAACTGTCGTAAATTAATGAGATGAGCCGTTCGCAAATTAGACTTTGCTTGACCTGAAAATGCAATTAAATGTACCATCTCAATTACGTATGATTAAGGATAGGAGTTGATGAAATATGTACACCAACATGGGAACAACAAAGTTCCATATGATCGCCAAGCGTCTTTTCTCGTCAAAGTGTTCAATATTTGATGCAGCAAATGGACGCTATCCAATAAACACATTGATATGGGATAGGCTCATTTGCAGAGAACGCAGACATCGACTGATCAGGTGCTATGCAATAGCAGGAACAGTCATTAGTAGGCGGTGAGCCCATGCAAACATTGGTGAAATATGGTACACATTCTGGTATTGTACTGACAAGAAATAGCACAGCGGCACATGACATCCAAGCGTGTCTCTTTCTGCATTCAAGTCAGAGAATCCACGCTCATCATCGGACATGCACATTGCACATGCACACAAACTCTCCCACGCAAACTCACACGTACACCCTAGGCTACAGATGGTATATAACATTCTATATGAGGGTTGCTTATGGCGACAAAATATTCTGCACATAGAGTCAATTATGACTCCATTATAGCTAGCCCACATACGAGATAGGATGACAGCTACTTCATGATGATTGTCACTAGTGTTGGGCTTAATGCCATCGGCTTTCAGACAGGAACACAGCATATTAGAAATGGTTATTTCATATCGAATTGCAATAATTCACATATCACTTGCAATATCATAAAATGCTAGGCATGCCACATAGCCAAAAGGCCAGTCGGACCGACCCTGACCTCTGGCTTTGTCACTTACGAACTGTTACTATAACCTAAATCATGGAAGAAGCATAGAGAATGAGAATGAGAGTACAGCGATATATATATGTACGAAACTTCAACCTGGATTCTCTGTGCGTGATGACGCAATGGGTTGCCTGATAATGTTCGATGTTGCTATTTCTACGCAGTTTATCTACACAGTTCACAGGATGGAAAAAGACTTCAAACCCTCACATCACAACCCAGACAAATCTAGCCTCACTAATAACGTCAAGTTGATAAATCGCGCTCAAAGTGCGCTGATCCTGACAGGCGAGTTGGTACTTTGATCTCACTAAGAGAAGAGCTGTTCTTGTGGTCAGTCAAAATCGGTATGGCCTATACGCATATGATGGAGTGAGGTATGATGGCGCTACAGATCATGTTGTATTGGTTATAGCATCATCAACGAGGGTTAAATGGCATTGTCGAGACTATCTATTTGTTGAAATCTACTCAAATTGTGTTCATTTCTTCCTCCTCAAAAGAAGCAAGTTGGCATTACGATTGTACAACTAAACATTTGATGTTATTTGCTGCTCAAAAGCTTACGTTTATTGTAATGTGTCTGACACAATGGCTACAACTAATATTGTGAAAATGTTAGCAATTTTCTCTTCATGTACCATATTCATCTACCATTATGTCCGGGTCGGTGGTTAAATGCACATTGTAAATATTTTCTGTGTATGCTTAAATCTTCAACTTGTGCGATCAGAGTTTCAACGTGCACATCTTGAGCCTCCTGCATACGTTGATCATAGCGCTCTTATTAGGTAGAATGAGGTTGGTTTGACGTTGTCCATTACACTTCACTTGTTTAATCAATATATCTTGTTGATTAACGCCATAACCTATCACTGATCTGTCTAAAAAAAAGTTCCTTCCGCGTCCCCATGTCATATATAACAAACAGTAACTGTGATTACGTTAACTCTAATAGGATCGTTAGAGCGTTACTTGGCTGTCCAGCAAGTAGATTCGCTCAATTGTATTGATATATCGTTTAATCAGTCAAGTCGCTGCAGATTCCCGGTATGCAAACACATTCGCGTAGACTGTCTAAAAGTGGACTATATCAGATAAGCGAATTGTTTTGCCGTGGTGCGGAATATACTCGCCTTGTAAGCCTATAATAAGGGTTGTGGAAATGCTGTGTGACTTAAGAGTGTAACTATCTATCTTTACACACACGCGCACACACACGCACACACACGCACAGGCCATTTATTCACCTTTCTGGATAACTGTTATTATATGGTATTGATCACGCTTGTAAATAATAATTGTGAAACTTTAAATGCCACCTTATCTATTTATTGTCGGGCTGTGCCTCATCACCAGGTGGAAGATAGTTTATGGAGTAATGACAGTATTAAAATAAATTGTAGTGATGCCTATTGGTACCTATCACTCAAATAACGTTGTATCCACTTTAGGGCTCTGTCTCTCATATCATACGCATTGAGTTTCTGAAATTAAATATCATAATTCACTTTATCGCTGTATCAAATGCTTTACTTAGATCAATTCAAATTCCTAACACTGAAGTAAGTTTCTCATGGGCTGTTACAATGTTATCTATTAAGTAGGTTAGTGCTACGCTTCTCCTGAAACCCATACTGATGGTGATACAATATATCTTGCTTGGTTACAAATTGAGAGGCTGCATCACTGAAGGTGTTGTCAGGAAATACAATTGTTTATAATGCAATACCTGATTTCGACTAAGAGGTATGGGATCTTGGTATTTTGGAGCGGGAGGCATCACAATCTCCCAGGAAAAGGCAAAGATGTCAACTACGTTTGTAATATGCTGGGAAGGAAGAAAGTAAAGTACAAACTCGAGTTACAATGGCGAGCTGGGAGAAACAAGGGAATTCAAGTTAGCACGTAACTGGTATTTTAACACTCAATGGCCGCATTTTGATGTCGCTTTCGATCAATTGTCCGTATTGTGATTTAAACCAAGCTGAAAGTCTAGTCACTTGGGAGGTGCGGAGGAAATATAACCCGGCAAAAATGCTAGGGAAGACGCTTGTCGTCATCTCAATGGGAATGAATTTATTGCCCTTCGTTTGAGCTATTTATTCCGCCCAGAGTCAGCAGATCTACAGCTGTGGCATCGACGATTTTCAAGTTCCATGCATGAAGAAATACGGTTTGTTGGAAGATAAATTTCAGATAGCAAGACTTGTCATAATCATGGCGTTGCTTACTTGTAGTGTTGTGAATAGTCATATTTAATACTCAATGCTTGAGGCTAACTGTTAGAGAGACCTACGCAACCAGGAATGTGCGGGTTTGGAGTGGTTTTTTTTATACAGGTCCTGTGGTTGTTGCTGGATGTCAGTTATAGCAAACGGCAGATCAACTGTACCTTAAATGGGTTTTTTTATGTAGAATTTGTATAACTATAATTCATGCCAGCTTCTGCAGAAAGCGTATGGTATGACTCAGATAATGACTTGGTGGTCTATTGACTAACGATGCCGCTACCCGTTGGTCTATTGTCTAATGACGCAGCTACCTCGTGGTCTATTGTTTAATGATGCCGCTACCTGGTTGTCTAGAATGATGCCACTACCTAGTGGTCTATTGTTTAATGATGCCGCTACCTGGTGGTCTTTCGTTTAATGATGCCGCTTCCTGCAGTTCTATTGCTTATTTTGAGAGACCTGAATCTGTTATAAGCTACAATTGCCTGAGGTATATTCATAACACGTTTATATAACAGATGAATATATTATGAAAGTAATCTACTAGCACTTCATCGGTGCATGGTAGCAATGTGGTAATGATGGACACACTCTGATATACTACACACTGGGGACTTTGGTGCATACGAAACATTAACACTTTACGCATGCTTTTCACCGATGGGTCGTGGTAGACCTAAAATATTTAAGTGTAATTCCATCCTGCCGTAGTTGTCAATACGTCGACGTTACAAATAGTGACAGCGGATGTCTATGGGAGTAGCTATAAGTAGAGTAATTGAAGTGTGGTTTAGCTATAAGTAGGAAAACTGAAGTGTGGTTTAGCGAAAAGTAGGACAACTGAAGTGTGGTATAGCTATCAATAGGACAACTGAAGTGTGGTTAAGCTATAAGTACGACAACTGAAGTGTGGTTTAGCTATAAGTAGGAAAACTGAAGTGTGGTTTAGCAATAAGTAGGACAACTGAAGTGTGGTATAGCTATCAATAGGACAACTGAAGTGTGATTTAGCTATAAGTAGGACAACTGAAGTGTGGTTTAGCTATAAGTAGGACAACTGAAGTGTGGTTTAGCTATAAGTAGGACAACTGAAATGTGGTAAAGCTATAAGAAGCTAAAATGAAGTGTGGTTTTGAGTTATCATTGAATTGTTAAGTCATGGATAGTTCCGCTCGTAAGATCCATCGTGGCAGTTTGGATTCGATCGTAGTGTTTTAACTCTTCCGTTGACGTCAAACAATATCCCGATTACCGTGTCATTTAGTGTTGGGGTCACATTTGGTGTGCCAGTCTTGTGTCTCACCAGGCGCCATCTGGAAGCCGGGTCGTACCCATGATTACACCCCTCACATAAACTTTATGAAAAACACATCGTTACAACGGCCAGAGACAGACTACTGATGTATGAATGCATTATAGCTAGGAATTGACTTGGGCGCCTGTGGTTCATTCAATAACGCATCTGTGATAGTCGCAATGGGAGGCTTTTATAGCATGCCAATGAGCACTCTTACTCAGCTCTTGCTAATAAAACTACATTCTGTGATGTGGCAACATTTCTTCAGAGGATGCCCACATTTTGTTAACGTGATAACCATGGTTAATACGGATTTCGATTAAACGAATATACCAAATAGCATCACCTTGTGCCTTCGATTGCAAACAGACTGTAGGCATGAAAGTCTGTGGCGACGAGGGTCTACACTGCTTCTATAATTCGGTCACCATCTCTGACGTCATGCATCATTACTGAAACCCATGTTTCAGACCATCCTTAAACAGATGAGCAATAACGGAAGCCACACAGCACGTAATCGACTGACTGTGAATAAAGTGCTCACGATTTGGATTAATAAAAGGAATTCTGTCCAGATGCTGATCAACGCAATCAACCAACGTAGAATCGGTTTCATGACTCAGAAGCATAGCTAATATCCTCTAGAACGACTTGTAGTTTAACACGTGTTAGAGTCTCTAAACCATGACGTTATTGCTCTGTTCGGTTCATCATGAGAATCGAACTATCATCGTTTGGAAGAGCTATCTGTAAAGTTCTTGGGAACAAAGACCGGAATAACGACGCTGTTATTAACGACACTGTCGAGGCGAGTTTACTTGATGCCTTGTAACATGGTTAATGTAGGCTTTGTAATGTAGTAATTGCTACATATGGTATATATGGTGATTGCTACATGGTAAATATGGTGAAGGGGCGAATATAATACGATGATAACATTTTCTCTTTTGCACTATTTTATCAAATGTACTAGTTAAGATCCAAAAAATCTTTAGCCAGGTATGCTTGTGTTTGAGCAATTATTACAGTATTACCATTTTTACATTCAATACCGTCGTGAAAGTGTCATGGCTAGCAGTGTTTATATACCCGCTTTTTCTCAATAATGTATTAATTATGATGGTGATGTGCAGGTAACTCATTAGCCGTCCAGTTCCAATGGTCGAACATTGGTAACCTATCATTTGTCTCAGGTTTTCATATCACTAAAATTCCATGATCGACCTACATTTCATTTGTTGCTATTTAAAAACACAAATGCGTTGGAACCTTTTTGGGATATCAGGCTGCTAGATTTGTCATGGAAACCATGTGAACGATTGCAGTGGGCTTAGTGCTCGGAATCCAAAACATTACGTTCGTGTAGTTCAGAACACGCTATTTTCAATGTAGCAAATGTGTCGAATAAAATGTCATCTGAAGGCAACGAAATCGAGTCACGCAAAATTGTAGTTTATTTAATGGCATGCACCTGTAAACCTTTAAAATCACCATTCATTTGCTTAATTTATACTAAGGGTCGATGACATCTGATGTATTGCTGTATAACATGTGATTACAAAGTGTATTTCTCATGAATATCGTTATTGTTCAATGGGTACGTTTCTCATTAATCGTGAGCCGTTGTGCGTTTAGTTTGAAACGTTTTGTCAATAATTGGAATAATTACTAATCAATTCTGACACTCACTACGAACCAAGCCATAGTATTAAGCGACGTGAAGATGTATCAATTATAGATCATTGAATGGCGAATAAGATCAGAGCTGACACGAGTTAGTGCTACCATGGCTTTATGAATGACAATTCAGTACATTATTTCTCGGGCAGTTAACAGTAGTGCAAAAACGCCAAGGGCTTTATCATGCTTACATGGAACAAACACGACGGTAGAATGCGACTCCGTGAGGAGATGATTAGGTCCTTTTCATGGTCGAGAAGGTGATGCATACAGAGCAAAGGCCGTTTGGTGAGGGGGACGCTACGCGGTTTATAGCATCAGGCTGAAGGCTGAAGCATTGGCCGCTGTGAAAACACAGGGATGATGAAGGGGGCTGGGACGAAACATGCTGGGAGAGGTGCCAAGTTGGAGCAAAGTGGGTGGAGTCAATCAATTCCGATTATGTTTGGTAACTGTCATCGGGCGGAGCTGTAGGGGTGGGATGTAGAGCAGCGTGTAACTGCGCGACGTCTAAGCACGTCACATGTAACTAAATGATGCGAAACCTCGTGGTTCGATTAACTTGACGTGTAATAGTAACACATGTTATCCCGTGTCGTGTAACCACGTGACGTGTTACCACGTGACGTGTAACCAAGCGACGAGTAACGCCTACACGTGTAACCACGTGAAGTGTAACCCCATGACGTGTAAGAGACGTGTAACAACGCGACGTGTAACCACGTTACGTAGAACCCCATGACGCGTTATCTAGTGACGTGTAACGACTCGACGTGTAACCAAGTGCCGTGTATCCAAGCGACGTGTAACGACGCGATGTGTAAGCAAGCGACGTGTAACTAAGTGACATGTAACGACGCGACGTGAAAACAAGTGACGTATAACCAAGTGACATGTAACCACGTGACGTGTAACCAAGTGAAGTGTAACCACGTGACGTATAACGACGTGACGTGTAACCACGTGACATGCAACCACGTGACGCGTAACCACGTGACGTGTAACCACGTGACGTGTAACCACGTGACGTGTAACCACGTGACGTGTAGCTACAGACATAGATGCATGGTGAGCTGATTGGTAAAAACGGGTAATTATTACATCATGACAACCCAAGACACACATACATATACTAGGAAAGCACCATCTTACTTGTGAGAATGTCGCCGTGCCCCTGGGTGACCCCTCACAACACTTGGACCACCAGTTACTTTTCATGAATATGTGCTAGCTAATCCCATACAGCCATCTGACGCGGGAAGCAATGGCCTTCGGTTCAGGTTGACGCACGCCATACAGCAATTCATTGGAACTCAATCAACGCGTATTGTTGGCAATCAACAGGTGCATTGCCATCTTCGTCAACGGACAAACACTTATATTTGCATTCAATGATGAGTTAGCCATAGCATGATTCTAATAGAAATGCCCACTGCCTCACCGTAGCACGTGTGGATACAAGTTCATTGGAAATCAGTTTAAAAAATTTGACGTCATTAATGGCAGGAGAAGCTGACAACTGGCGCATTTAGCTTGTGAGAGCAAAGTACCAACGTTAACGTTATGCACCACATGCTTTGATTATTGAGCTTCTATAACGTTAAATTATTATATCTTGTCCATGGTTTGGAGGCTGTAATCTTTGCATAATGGCATTACCCTTAAGATGCGCAATTAACGATTCCAGCTGTCGTGCCAGCTACGTTTATTAAATCCATCCACTACTGTGTGGCACCTCTATTGCAATCTCTGACTAGGTTATCAAAGCGTTAATATGCTGTCCTACGAGTAGATTCTCTCATCTGTATGTGTTATGCATTACATACCAGCAGCCACGTACGCAATATCATCCACTTGGTCTGGAAGAATGACGGTCAAGAAGCTGTCTGAGACGGAGATGAGTTAGCTGTGGTGCGTAATGAGTGTGCGTGAGACAACTAATAATCTGGGACAGTCTATTGCTTTAATGTGACTCGCCCATTAATCCTGCAGTGTTCGTGGCAGTCTATTGCTTTAATGTTACTCGCCCACTGATCCTGCCGTGTTCGTGACAGTCTATTGCTTTAATGTTACTCGCCCACTGATCCTGCCGTGTTCGTGACAGTCTATTGCTTTAATGTTACTCGCCCACTGAACCTGCCGTGTTCGTAAGTGACAGTTCTACGTCAATGGTCTATATTAAGAATACGGTGTATATTTTGAACATGAACCTTATTTACTTACAAGTGAACGCGCAGTCGTAGTTTTTAAAACATGCTGCAAAATCAAACACAACGCACAGCCCAGCTGAATGCTGAGGATATGCACAACTGCACCGGCAAAATAAGGCTCTTATGATCTATGACCAATATCTCAGCTTTTTTCAATCAACAAATGACAGGTAACAGTTATTATTGACGGTGACCGGGCCTCCATAATCTGTATCACTCAGGTGCATGGTCTGTCGGTAGAATGGTGGAATGACAGAACTATGCTATAGCACTGCGCATCATAAAGTCTTATATGACATTGTAATGATAGCTCCTTAATGATTACTTGGGTATCATGTGTCACCGTTACTCTCACGACTCACCTTTAATTAAGCCCGATGTCTACTTGGCGTGGTGGTTACGTAAAGTAGCCTCGCAGTGGAGAGGCAAATTTCTATGGACCAAATGCACCGATCAGACAGAGCCACAGACACAAAGGGCTTGACATGACATGTTTAATTTGCAATTTCAGTGGTAATTGACTTAGCAATGTGTTAATGACTGTTTCGTTTATCCTGTAGTACTGATTATTGGAAATCCGTCGGTTCTAACTTAAATGTCTGCATAGACGCATATTTCAACATGTGAAATAAGGCACTTTATCACCACGTCATATAAAAACCATCATGTAGATACAAATGATGTCAGTGTTCTATTTATAGCATTTTGAGTTCATCATTCATTCTTCCTGGCTGCTACGCTACACGTACTCTCAAACGCTGACCTCTTGTCATGAAATGCATCCCGCCAGACCTGCAAGACATCTCATAAGTCGGTCCCACTGATAGCAAGCAGTCCACGGCGGCAGCTCAGTGGTATTATGTAAAGGTGGAATGCATTAGTTAATTGTGGCATAACATATAGGTTCCTGGTGATATGCACCGCATGCGAGTGTATAAGCACGCATCTCTTCCGTTGTATGCTCCTGGCGCTTAGTCTGACACGACATCACATACGCTGGCAGCACGCCACGGAAGGCGTCAGTCTGACAGCTGCTCCTATGTAAGCATCCAGGTCTCAGTGGCATTAGTTTTATTACACACATTGTCTGCACTACATTCAACCCCAGGGCCAGCGCATCATTTTCGATGGCGATTGGTATTTGCTCCTAACGTCCTATGCGTGATCAATACACAGTCTATAAGAGGGGATGCGGAAATGCTACCTGACATCAGAGAGGATGTATCAATAATGCGGGCCTATGGGGCGTGGAGATTAAATGTTGCCTTTGAAGCAGTATGAGCAAGATAAGGAAAATGATGGCAAAAGAAAATTAACACCCACATGAAGAAGCAATACATGGATTTAGGGGCGTGGCCTAAGTCTGAAAGACTGTAACTCAGCGAGCTGCCAGACAATGCAAACACAGAAACAAATCATACAGCATGAACTCATTAGCAAAACTGTGGTGAGCGGTAAATTAAGAAAAAATCATAAAGATAACTTAAAACCCCCATCCTGTAACGAGGTTGTGCTGTGAGTAGCTGCTATTTGTAAAACCCGGAAAATGTTTTAAAGATAGTTTGAAATTGTTTATATGCCCTTGTTTTACATGGTCAGTGGGGCCGTGTGTTTTAGTAATTTAGCGATAATTATGCTGTTACTTAGTGTAATAAGCGAATATGGAGAATAATAATTAATATTATATTTGTAGTGGTACTTCGACAAATGTCAAATAATTAAATCAGGGAGTTTATATTTAACAACAAACATTGGATATGTGTGTGTGTATTGTTTGGCTCTTGCATTTTTTTTTGAGTAAGATTGGCGTTCACGAAAATAATTTGATTTGTATCCGTGCACAGTGTAGCAGTGTAAACGACAAAGTGTATTGCATGGAAGCTACAAGATAAATGGTCAGATTAGGCAAAGGTGTTAGTAGAGAAAAAGGTCAAGGACAGAAACTCGGGAAAGAAGACATTTGATTGTGCACTTATTCGACAAAAATCTTTCCCAAGAGCATTATGGGGTAAGCCTCTAATGCCACCGCAGTAATACAGCTATGCCACGATAATGTTTGGATCAATAGTGATAAATGCCTCCTGGGAAAAGGTACCTAAATCTTATTTATTTTCATTTAATGCTTTCAGAAATTACCGAATAATTCGATTTGTGCGTCCGAGGCTCATGAGAAGTATTGACTATCATAGAGCAGATTATTAACCTGTACCAAAGCGTAGGGCAGTTATATATTCAACAGACCTTGAAAGGTACTTGTACAATCTATATTGGTCGATAATTGGCGATTGTCTGCCTTTCATTTGCATTCTTGAGTTCCTCCGAGAAAGTGCCTTTCTGAAGTGTTTTATTGAAAAGTATGCAAAGAGGAACAGGAATAAAGAGGTATGTAGATTTCATGTGTTCTGAACCAAGCGTATCATTGCCAATAGCGATGGAGCGTTCGCTAAAAGAAGTCATTAGCGGAATGCCATGTTCATTAGTAGGAATGATTGTTTGTGACGGGGTTGGAACGGTATTGGCCATATGCGAAAGAAGCACGCAAGTAAGTAGATAGTGCTTTGGCTAGATTAGGATTGGGGGAAATCATGAACTTGGCCTCAGTCAATGAAGAAGATATGAGGGAAACATAATCAGCGTAGCTCATTGTGCATCTTGCACAACAATATGTATAGTTATATTAATTGAGAACCATATAAATTTGTTCAGCAACGACAAAGTCCGTTTTCATGGTCTGTGTGTGTATTGCTGAGATGATCGTTGGAACCAAGCAATAGAAACCACAAGTTACTTAGGATTTGGCGTCATGATCGTTGGAACCAACTAATAGAAACCACAAGTTACTTAGGATTTGGCGTCATGATCGTTGGAACCAAGCAATAGAAACCACAAGTTACTTAGGATATGGCGTCAAATCGTTGGACCAAGCAATAGAAACCCACAAGTTATTTGGCGTCATGATCGTTGGAACCAAGCAATAGAAACCACAAGTTACTTAGGATATGGCGTCATGATCGTCGGAACCAAGCAATAGAAACCACAAGTTACTTAGGATTTGGCGTCCCAAGCAATATAAACCAAGGGATATGGCGTCATGATCGTCGGAACCAAGCTCCCAAGCCATGTTTCCCATGAGGGTTATTTCATTTAATTACCGAGCATATTTAAAAAAAAAAAAAAATGCTTGTCTTTGTGATTCAGCACCCTACCGGAGCAATCTTAGGATTCCGATTTGGTGATTATTTTTAGCAGTGATTGCTACTATAAACCATTCATACTTACCCGTTGTTTTCTGTAATGTTTCTTACTTTTTCTTTGTTGTGGTCTTTTGCGTCGAATGGGTGTCAAATTAAGCAGCATTGTGATTGATACAGGATCAACAAGGTACATCATCTACAGCGAGCATCAGCAGTTATTGCTAATGTGGAGAAACAGGTAAAAACATTGCTTTGGGCGGTGCTAATTGTACTAATTGCTTGAAAGTCGATTATGGGAATTTCATTTGATTCATGGCTAATAATGTAGATCTGTGTATTGAAAGCTCTCGTCTTTTAATGGGTAGTTTATGTGATCCATCTCAGACTAATTACACGATGTATGGCAGATTGGTGCAACCACATAATGACTGCTTACCAATGAGAGAAGTTGCTTTGTTGGGTTAACTGGACTGTATGCTTTAACGCAGTGTATAACAAATGAAAACATAGGATTGAATTTTACTCAGGTCAGCAAGAGTTATTATTTTTGTTTGTCTTGTTTTGCAAATGACGCGTTGCAACGACATAAAGCTCTTTTAAGGTGACAGGCTGTGACGTCATGATACTTTCCTTGATATCAAGCAAGCAGGGTAGTGCGTAGATGTTTTCAATTGAAACACACCACCATCTCGATTATGCAATTTACATGTAGCGCTCAAAGAAAACAAGTGGTAAAGTAAAGCCCTAGTTGAATTACTTCCTATCAGCTATTGTACTTTGCCCCATGGTTACACAAAAGAGCGCATGCATTGTAGCCGGGTTGTACACATAGTTGCAAGTCTATTTCTCAGGGCCAATATGCAAGGATACCCAAAACAAATGTGCTATTGATAACAATTAACTTACTTGTATTGTAGTAGTTATAATGGCAATATAAGCCTGCAATATGAATCTAACAACGCAGAATTCGTTCCACAAGTCTTATAAGTCATATTTGCTATATTAAGGATGAGTAAATCCGTGTACCGCGATCGTCAGCATGTATTTCACATCGGCATATGTTCACAACATAAACCGGTAACTACATTTATTATCTCTAATCTATCCTTCGGCCTCGCTTATGTGGCGCTCGGTCCATGCCTCAGCAGTCATAATGACGTGTGCTGGAATGGTCTGTGACGTCAGCGGGAGCCAATAATGCCGCGTGAACTGTAATTAGACCCTGGTGAATATACAACCTTGACCTTGAGACAATGTTCGTAGCTGCGTTCATACAGTACAATGTTGAAAGTCCCAGGTGTCGTAGTACACCACCGCAGAGAGTTCAGTGGCTACAGCAGCAGGGAATGAGAGCATTAGCTGATCGTGGTGAGCGCGGCATATGCCTGTCTTACTCAAGCGAATTATATAAGCTTCCGCAAAAGCTCGCTTGGGGCAAGTATACATTGGATAATTGACGTCTACTTCTCGTGCCATCCATTATCATAAGGCCGTGCAACCAACCTAGATATCCATCCACAGGACACTTTTCATTGCATGCACTTATTCAATCGTTCACAAGCAGGGTAAATGATATACTCGAGTAGAGGGGGAGGGGGGGGGGGGGCGATCCTTGACAAATCCCGATGACTGAAGTTATCACGGCTGGTCAGAGCATCATCTTTGTCGTTTTATACACCTCTGTTAGGCCAAGAACCATGAGGCCCCACAGCCCAATCACTTTAGCATATGCAATAACTGTGCTGCGGGTATCCTATCGACAATCCACGAATAAGAATGTTCGAAGAACACGATTGTGGAATAACAAGTTAGGATTTTATGTGGAGCCTATGCATGCAAAGTCGAATAGGTTATGTGCCGTCAAACGTCATATCAATGATAATGATCTGATTGTGTTTAATGTATGCATGTCCTGTTATAATGTTAGAAATATAGATGAATATTGCAAGAAATAGCATATATTTGCAAAACAGAACATCTTAATCATATTGTGATTGGCGGTGACATGAATAGCGATTTTTCTCGATCAAGATCTATGCCTACCGGAACTGTGATGGAGCTTATTGATCGTGTTCAGCTTGAATACACTTAAAAGATTAGAATTAGTTGCTGTTAATCAATGAAATAATTAGTGATCAGCTTGAGATTGGTCCAGAATATGTACTACAGCCAGCAATTGAATACGTCTAAAATAAATGGCTGTAAATAAATGAAATAATTAATTCATGTAAGTATGCCTCCCTATCCACATCTGTAAGGGCTACACGTAAAGTAGCTCTCGGATGGAATACACTGTGTGGAAAAGCTGTGGTTCGCCTAGGATAGGGGTTATAGCTGACATTAGTCGTATAACTCATTTTAGGTATCAATATACGATTACTACGGTTGTATGAAGCTCAATACCGCAATATCTTAAATATCTATATATATATATATATATAATATATATATATACATCAGATCCTACAATATATATATATATATACATGTATATATAAATATACAGGGATGCCATGTATATATGATATATATATATATATATATATATCTATATATATATATATATTTCACATATATATTCATATATATTTGTCTAGAGATAATATTGTTTGTGTTGTATTGTTGGTACCGTATTGCTGGTCGTCCAGGCTTGCCCGTTGGAAGACATGCCGTTGGCGCTTGTGCCAACTCAAAGAAGTCCAAACCTTACGTAATCGACCAGTAACGTGGGTGTGTGCGTGTTTGTGTGCATCGAAACATATTCGTATTTAGCAACTAAGCTATGTACGACTACAATTGGGTAAATTACTCTAAACTGGTCACTGCTACGGAGCACGTCGTCCTCAAAGGATCTTTTACATCCCTTTTCAAAGATGTGACCACCATTTGTACGTGATCATCCGAGTCACGAGTCAGGTTGTCACACCTTGGAGTCGAACCCACAGCCTGTGGATCAAAAGGCAAAGCAGTAAACCACCAAGCCACTGAGACCGGCTTAGTGCCATTCCCTCGGCTTTGTATTGACTTGGTTAAGGGGTCATGTCAAAACATCGGCTAAGGGGTCATATCAAAACATCTAAGGGGCTGCAGCTTATGACATCTATCGAAAAATAGTGCGCGTTACCAACTCCCCTCGCTGACATCTATCGTAAACGTGTGCTGCGCATAGGGTTTCTTAACAAGGCGCAATCACAGACCCGATTGCTTGCCATTGGAAGACTTGCCGATGGCGTGCCTGCCGAATCTAGTTTAGATCCTTTTTTGTCGATGACTTTACACGATGACAATTGAATTGATTGTAACTAGTATATGTTGGCATATTTATGCTGTTAATGTATCGCTATGTAAGTGATTGTTGTATTTGGATGACTTGTTGGTGGACTAGTTCTATAAATATATACATTTGTCGCATTTATAGATTTGAAATAGCCTCAATTAACCATATCCACTGTGGTATAATGATCTTAGGCTGCACAAATGCACCAAACCATTCACAATAAACCCACCCTGAAGTCGCACTTCAGCGCGTGCCTCAATTTCTCCAAGTGTGGAAGCAGCGACGCAAGTGTAATTGGCCGATTGGGTCACAGAGGGCAGCACCAGCACGTTCACACCAAGCGTTCTGGCATATTCCGGGGTCAGAACTTCATCGCCTCGTCGCCACCAGACGAATGGTACAGGCTGGCCTGCAGCCTCACATGTCAGATTCACAGCGCCCCCTAGCGTCACTTGTACATCTTCTGGTGGTGAAGCGAAAGAAGGAGGCACAAGCCTATCTGTAAGAGAAAATAACAACATGAAAGTCGTTCCAATGCTGCAGATCATCGCCCAATGTATCATTTTCATGACGTAATTTATCTTGCACAGACTCTGCACAACAGAAATGCTTCGTCCCAATGCACACTAAATCGAATTTGCGCTATCTTAGTAATTGTAGTCTAATTATATATATATTTATTTATTTTTATATTTATATGTGTATATTTCTCTATATATATGTATATATATCTCTATATGTATATATATATATATATATATCTCTATATAGATATATATATGTCTATATATGTATGTATATATATGTATATATACATGTATATATATCTATACATATATATTTATATATATTTATTTATTTATATATCTATATATATATGTATATTTATATATATGTATATATTATATGAATATATCTGCCTATCTCTCCTCTCTGTATATCTATATATATATATCCTGTAGTCTCTCTCTCTCTCCCTTATCGTATATACGTATATAAAAACACACACACACTTATAGGTTTGGCCTACTTAGAGTTGGCACATGCGCCAACGGCATGTTCACTGGACGACCAGCAATACGGTACCAAACCATAAACAGCTCTAAAAAAAGGTATATGATATATATATATATATATATATATAGAGATATATATATAGATCTATATATATATATAGATATAGATATCTATATATATATATATATATATATATATAGAATAGCATGTATGTAGAAACATACAGTATCTATATTTACATATATGTTATTTTCATATTTATATATATGGGTATATGTATATGTATTTATATGTATATATATGTATGTCTATATATATATATATTTATTCTCTATGTATCTCTCCCTAATATATCTCTCTCTGTCTGTACCTCTCTAATAATCTCTCTCTCTGTAGATCTCCTGTATATCTCTATTATCTATAGCTCTATAGGTATAATTCATATATATGTAGGATCTATATCTCCCTTGTCTCTCTATATCCCGCTCCCGTCTATGTCTCTGTCTCTATGCTGATATATCTCCCTATGTCTCTCTATATATAGATGTCTCTAGCATCTATACAGATCTATCTCTCTCTCTATATCTTTATATACTATATCTTCTATATATATATATATTTATATTTTACATATATATATATATATATAACACACACTTATAAATATTCACATATATATGCTATTTATAGATAGTGCTCGGCGCTCGGAAGCTTGGCATCGGAAACCGTGTGTATACATACATATATATATATATATATATATATATATATATATATATATATATATATATATATATATATATATATATATATATATGTGCGTGTATGCGTGTTTGCGTATATATACCCGCTTTGATTGCACCGGGACATCCAGTGCACACTGTCGCTGAGACATAAAGACAGTATATACACGGACCGATAATAGCTGGTAACGCGCACTATTATAAGATCACAAGCTGCTGCCGCTTAGATGTTTTGACATGACCCCTAAACCAAGTCAATACACCGCGAAAGCGATGAATGCTGCCGCTGATTGATTACGTAAGGTTTGGCCTGTTTTTGACATGACCCCCTACCCAAGTCAATGCAACCCAGCCAAGGCCTTTGGTCGATTACGTAAGATTTGGCCTACTTAAACACGAACTGCTGTTAGCCTGCCACTAAGCTGCTGCAGTAGAAAACCTTGAAACTAATCGTCCTTTTTACTGTTTTTTGTTACTGTGAATGCTAAAAATACTGTTACAATCATTATCACGAGGCCAAGTTCTAAATACTGACAAAATTTCATGTCCGTAAATACAGCCGTTTCAGAGATATCAGCGAGGAGAGAACTCGTAGCAAAAATCGCGATAGGTACTCTAAAATATATGTCATTATACAAAGTACAAAAGGTAAAAACAAGTATTTTTTTTTTCGCCTATTCCATGCTACGATAATTGCTTGTTACAACCATATAACTCATATGTTCGTAACTGCAGTAGTTATGGAGGAGATAGTTACAGAAAATGGGGGAAAAAATCGACGAAAAATCCATCCCATAATCCTCCAACACTGCGCATGCGCGTCAAATTGGATCGGCAGTTGTGTCTCAACTTGATCTATCATTCCCCAAAATTTCATGTTGATATGTTTAACCGTTCCGGAGAAAAGCCCGAAAAACCTTGACTGGAGAAAAAAAAAAAAAAAAAAAAAAAAAAAAAAAAAAAAATACTGGCTAAACCAATATGTCTTCCAACTATCGTTGGAAGACATAATAAAATGGAATCCTGCCTCAGATCCGACAACATGTCAGGGATGTCATGTTTGTTGATATTGCGTGTTGTCTGTAACCCGGATATCAATGCGGCCACGCATTTCACAGCAGATGTGTCAATTGTGTGCATATCTTGCCTCGAATAATGTATTGGGAACCAAATTACCTGATCTGTAACTCGCCATCTGCTGCCGCTGCATTCCCCTCAAAGCATAATGCAGACTGCAAAAGTTGCAGTATCAATTCGCTGAAGCTGATTCGGCACAACCTGGTCTTCTATAGAGCTTATGTGCAGTGATGTAACTTGTCGACGCAGCGTTCTTATTGGTAGATAGTGTTTCATGTTATGAACGTGGGAAAGATGTTGATATTCAACACACGCGGCTATATATATATATATATATATGTGCGTGTATGCGTGTTTGCGTATATATACCCGCTTTGATTGCACCGGGACATCCAGTGCACACTGTCGCTGAGACATAAAGACAGTATATACACGGACCGATAATAGCTGGTAACGCGCACTATTATAAGATCACAAGCTGCTGCCGCTTAGATGTTTTGACATGACCCCTAAACCAAGTCAATACACCGCGAAAGCGATGAATGCTGCCGCTGATTGATTACGTAAGGTTTGGCCTGTTTTGACATGACCCCCTACCCAAGTCAATGCAACCCAGCCAAGGCCTTTGGTCGATTACGTAAGATTTGGCCTACTTAAACACGAACTGCTGTTAGCCTGCCACTAAGCTGCTGCAGTAGAAAACCTTGAAACTAATCGTCCTTTTTACTGTTTTTTGTTACTGTGAATGCTAAAAATACTGTTACAATCATTATCACGAGGCCAAGTTCTAAATACTGACAAATTTCATGTCCGTAAATACAGCCGTTTCAGAGATATCAGCGAGGAGAGAACTCGTAGCAAAAATCGCGATAGGTACTCTAAAATATATGTCATTATACAAAGTACAAAAGGTAAAAACAAGTATTTTTTTCGCCTATTCCATGCTACGATAATTGCTTGTTACAACCATATAACTCATATGTTCGTAACTGCAGTAGTTATGGAGGAGATAGTTACAGAAAATGGGGGAAAAAATCGACGAAAAATCCATCCCATAATCCTCCAACACTGCGCATGCGCGTCAAATTGGATCGGCAGTTGTGTCTCAACTTGATCTATCATTCCCCAAAATTTCATGTTGATATGTTTAACCGTTCCGGAGAAAAGCCCGAAAAACCTTGACTGGAGAAAAAAAAAAAAAAAAAAAAAAAAAAATAAAAAAATACTGGCTAAACCAATATGTCTTCCAACTATCGTTGGAAGACATAATAAAATGGAATCCTGCCTCAGATCCGACAACATGTCAGGGATGTCATGTTTGTTGATATTGCGTGTTGTCTGTAACCCGGATATCAATGCGGCCACGCATTTCACAGCAGATGTGTCAATTGTGTGCATATCTTGCCTCGAATAATGTATTGGGAACCAAATTACCTGATCTGTAACTCGCCATCTGCTGCCGCTGCATTCCCCTCAAAGCATAATGCAGACTGCAAAAGTTGCAGTATCAATTCGCTGAAGCTGATTCGGCACAACCTGGTCTTCTATAGAGCTTATGTGCAGTGATGTAACTTGTCGACGCAGCGTTCTTATTGGTAGATAGTGTTTCATGTTATGAACGTGGGAAAGATGTTGATATTCAACACACGCGGCTACAAATATATTCGTTTGTGATGAAGCAAATAATTCCTTGGAATTAAAAGATGAAAGCCCATTCTTGTGATTAATTTGTTAGTGGTCTGTTTTGCTAGAGTGCAACGATCGCAACGCAACCATACTATGCAATGTAGCTGTGATGGGCATTAAGCCATAGCCTTTGACATTGGCCGAGATGTTGTCGACGAACGAACGTCATGATTTATGTACTCCACAGTGACCAGCCTCTTTTCAGAAAGAGCTTCCGCACCAAAGCGGCAAATCCTGTTTAAGCATTGAAGTTTCTCTTCTTCATTAGAAATAAATTTCGACCGAATACAAACAAGATAAGGAAGCAGCCGTAAAAATTACGTAATTTGGCTGTCTGCGGTATTACGTTATCGTTATCTTTGATAACTGCGGCGTAATCACTGATATAAACGAACAGCATGGTCGGAGAAAACCGTCTTTTAATAATTTTGTTTCTCTTTATATGACTGTCGGTGCTGTTAGCGGCATGATGCTGTATCTTAGAACAGCTGTTAAGACAGCCGTCAACCTTGCAATAGAGTTTTGTTCTTACCGCAATTTAATTATGTATTCCGTCAATGAATGTCAGTAGGTCACTGCACAGCTGCAAATACTTCAAACGGATTCACATTATATGAAGCAAAATGCCACTATTTCTAAGATGCACTAGGTTCTGTCTTGCTGTGTCAATGAAGCTTATGTTTTCGATTGATGTCTGAAAAAGACCGCTAGGTGTTGAATGATAGCATTTACCACCGCGCCCGTTGCACCTGTGGCAGCACACTTAGTGATAGCGTCAAAAGCCTGGATATGGTTGAGAGAGCCAATCATGTCAAACTGAATGGTTGCAATCTTCTTCATACACAAACACACACACACACACACACACACACACACACACACACACACACACACACACACACACACACACACACACACACACACACACACACACACAGTACACACTTGGTCCTAGTCGCATTTTGTCATGTTGTAACATTAGCCCATAGCATGACTCGCTTGTGACGCTCTATCTAACTCAGCCCAGCTCTTGGTTGATGGGAACCGGCCACCAAGTGTAGCGTTACAAGAGCAGAATGGATCTAATTATAGTCCAACCTTATTGTAGAGGTGGCCTGTGTCTAATACACGGTATCATTTCCGAGCAAAGCTTTTAAGTACCTAGGTTGTCAACATACTTGTAACTACTGCTGTATATTGATGACAATGCCAGCCATCCATCAGACACAGATAGACCGCCCCATGAGCGCGTGGAATATGAATGAGGATGGCTCAATGCAGAAAAGTAGCTCTAGGACGCTATAAACACAGTGAACAATTCTTTCTTCATTATTCACAGTGATTTTGGGTCAGGGTTTATCTGTTTATAGCACATATAATGTATTCGTTACTCTCAGTAAAATGATAGATTATCAAATTCCAAGACTCCTTGTTCATAAGAACCTCGACACCATTGTCGGGGGAAGAGTTTCTGTTGCGAGTCAATGTTGAACAGAAAAAAAATAATCACACGCATATCACACGTAATGGAACAGCATATTACATGCACCAACAGTAAGTTCAGTTTCGACAATGGACGGAATGTCGGCTGCTGGTGATTGTTGGACCGGCTTACCACACCCCCTTGCCAACCCCCCTCCCCCACCACCCCCACTTCCATAAAACTGCTGCTAATTAATTAATCCTGTAGGAAGTCCACACGTGATAAGCGCCATTGATCTAATTTTGCATCATGTTGTGTTTAATCAAATAAGCTGACATGGAACATGTACTGAGATCCATGTATTCGGCAGATGCTTTATTATTTGCCATGGACATTATCAGCGGTTGATACAATATATTACATATCTTCTTTTAAGCATATGAACCTTGCTCTTGTAGCCGAGCCGCAGGTAAGGACGGCTTGTTGACATCCAATCATGAAATAAAGAAGCCAAAACGAGTCTGGTCTCCTTGACATCTGTTCCCAATATCGCACATCTTTTTATTATTCTATGTTCATGAAAGTGGATCACAGGAACAGTCAGCACATTGCTATTCCTGGATTTTCTGTAAAGCATTTGGTGCAGATGGAGTCTGAATATCCCACGTAATGCAAAAGTATATACCGTACAAACAGTCCATGCGATACATGTCACACCCTATTCCTTTGACCTGATAAGATTTGGATCCGACAGCAAACTATAATAAGAAGTTAAACATTCAGGTTAAGCTGATTGAATGAGGGTGTTGATGGTAGGGTGTAAGTGTAATGGGTATCTACGAACGCTCGCTTTAGAGTGCAATCTGTTGTGATAAGTTTGGAATCAATAAGGTCGGCCTGGGCTGCCAAACAATGCATCCTGCCTAGTAGCAGAACCAACCTGAAAGGTGTAATAAATAACGCCCAACTAGTCTCTAGATGCATTTGTGTTGTTACCTCTTTCCCTGGAAATGTCATTTCATGGCCACCTGAGCGCATCCAGCCAATTGCCACTAATTGCCCCATCTTATTGGAGATTCCCACCTGATAAGCCCCATTGATTGTGATGTGTGTTGGGTCTTCATCCACACACGAGTTGATGCCTTACATAAACCAGAGTAAACAAATGTTTGGACCAAAATATGAAACTCCTTATAAAATACAGTCATGTGATCGACAGTGCACAACAGTATAATGCCTGCAAAATATGACTTGACGCTCGTCCATCTTTGGCTCGGCATTTTAAACAAGCACTTCATTTATATTTTGCTTCAAGATGAACCCTCATCGACCCCATGTTTCGGAACCCTCGTCGACTTCCTTTTTACTGATACGAATGCATTCCCGGGTATCAATCGTTCAAAGAGATCAGAGACGTTACAATGCTCTTTAAAATAGATGCGTGTCAGTGACTGTAACACGAACCAACGAGTCGTATTGCCCAAAACGTTGCGAAGTTGTAGCAATTAAAGTTAATGTTGAGCATAGTGTGCTATTGAATTCATTGAGTTGGCAGATATTGCCATGCAGTCTCTGTTACAGCATAACGTCATTACTAACGTCTGACATCTTGAGTAAAACACACGAGTTGATGCCTTATACTGACCAGAGTTATGTGGCGGTAAACAAGTGATTGGACAAAAAAACGCGAACTCGCACTCATGTGATTTACAGCGTATAACAGTATAACAGTTTAAAATACGCTTCATTTATATTCTGCTTCAAGTTGAACCCTCGACGACCTCATATTTCTGAACCCTCGTCGACCGCAAGTTTCTGATCCCTCGTCGACTTCATGTTTCTCATTCCCAGGTATCAATCACGCAAAGAGACCAGAGACGTTACCATACTGTTTGAAATAGATGCGTGTCAGTGACTGTAACACGAACCAACGAGTAGGAATGCCCAAAACCTGGCGGAGGTGTAGCAATTAAAGCTCATGTTGAGTGTCGTGTGCAAAATGAATTCATTGAGTCTGCAGATATTGACATATTGTCTCTGTTACAGCATAACGTCATTGCTAACGTCTGATATCTTGTCTCCGTTACAGCATAACTTCATTACTAACGTCTTACATCTTTTCTCTGTTACAGCATAACGTCATTACTAACGCTTGACATCTTGTCTCTGTTTCAGCATAATGCCATTACTATAGTGTGATGCTGATTGACATCTATCAAATCCGCAAGTCATAACTGATGGGTATTCCAGAAAGCAATGATTAAGCAAACTACTCCAGGTCAAGTAACTCAAATGTTTCAGCCGTATCTTTCATTATGCAACACTCCGTGATAATTCTGGGCCGCTGTGTTCCTAGAGTACTACGACATTCTAGTAACTCAGCTGGCGATATGCTCGAAGCGATATTGCATGATCCATGGTGAGCCATAAGAAGACACGATGTGTTGACAGAGAAGTGTGTTTCGCCCTGGTTAAGTCATCATTGCTCTCAGTGCTTCAACAAGCCGTTATGATGTTTGTGTGCGCAACGTTCGTCGCTTCCATTGAAATATAATTAATTTGGTTACAAAATCATGAGCGCAGCTTGGATCCGTCTGACTATTAAATCCGACTGTTAGTGTTGCATTCAGGTGTCTACTGACGTTAATACTGACGAGAAACGTGTATTAACGTGACGATAAACGTGTATAACGTGACAAGCATTCGATATGTGCCAGCAGAAGCTGACTGCACATAAGGTCTTATCTAAAATATTACATGGCTGTAATCTTATTAACCTATATACTCCAATATTGTTAAGGGAAATAATCAATGATTTTGTTTTAACTAGGTTCTACATGCGTTAGTATGCTGCCCATTAAGTAGATTCCCTCAATTGTATGTGACATGCCTTTAATCAGCACAGCCACTTGCGCAAAAAAAAAAATCTGTTGATCTGGAGGAATGAGTGTCTACAAGCGGCCTAAGACAGTGAAGTGAATCTTTTGGCTGTGGTGTGAAACGAGAGTACTGAGTGAACTTATCAAGTTAAGCAGTCCGCCACGGTACCGCGACCAGCCAACTGATCATATAGCTGCCGTGAGTGACAACACTTGGATGATCCATCAGTTGTTTGACTTCAATGATGTCTGCATTTTACATTGGATCAGCGGATCAAGAGACAATCGTTATGTGTTATACATCCTGCCAAATCAATAACAATGTGTTATAAAACCTGCCAAATCAATAACAATGTGTTATAAATCCTACCAAATCAATAACGATGCGCTGCCTAGCTGAATGATAAGTATATGTATAACACGGCTTATATAATGTTCGATTAATTTCCCTGCTCGTCTCCAAACATCTAACTACAAATCAGAAATCACCCCACTCTATGTATTGACGGGGATCGGGCGTCAAATAACCACGTCACCAGTATGTATGGTACACCGGTTGAAGTATGGCAGATGTATGTATTATGACAGTGATATATCCAATTTTAGTTTTTGCTCCCCTGGGTGATAATGTGGCTATCCTGGGGCACTTACAAATTCATGGCACACCTGTCGTGGTTGTGACCTAGGGCAACCCCACAGCAGTGTCACAAGTTGATTTAAATCAGGTGCAGCAGGCCGCAAATAGAGCAACATAAGCAAAGAGCTTCGGCACCGGTAGAAAATGCCGGAACGGTTTGCATGACGTGTTTTGATTTTATCATTGCTTTGCTATTATTCAAGCAATATATTCCGTTTATCATGAAGCGTTATTTATTAGAAAAGGTAAACTGTAACTATGAATATTGAATATAACCCTCGTCATCTTGCGACACAAAGGGCACCATGTAAAATACAAATTATCTCAAGGTTCTATTTATAGCATACCCCAGAACTGTTGTCATGACATGCGGTTCCACCAGACTGTCCAGATCTCGATGCAGCTGGCCAAAAACGTGAAGTAACCGAGCAGTCAGCTGCAGGAACCACGTGATGTTATGTCATGACAGGACATGACGTGGTGCTATGTCATGACGACGTAGTGTTAGTGTTATGTCTGGCTGTAACTCTGAATATTGTCATGGCGAGGCGTATTTATTCAACAAGTGCAAGCAAAACAGAAGAGTCAGCTTCCGGTGTGTTGTACTTGTGGTTACACCGACGATTCTTCACATACGCTGACAACACGCAACGGAAGACGGAAGGCGCCTGTTTGGCGGCTGCTTCCCACGTAAGCATCCAGGTATCAGTGACATCATTTTTTTACTCAAATTGTCTAGAACAGCATTCCTGTCCAGAGCCCGGATCATCGGTATTTTCTCATAACGTTCCATGCCTGATGAATATGTACGCTATAACAGGAGTTATAAGAACAATGCGAATACCAAGAAATCTAGCAATTGAAAGCATGACAACACGCTCGTTAGTAACGATTACCACACTGCCAAATATTTGCTTCAGCTGTAAGGAAGGATAAAGGTTGCTTTAATGGTTGTTATTCGTAGAATCAGTTGCGCATTAGGATTCCTATGCAAACAACTGAAGAATTTCAATTCGAAGACTTCGCTTGTACCAATGCAACAATACAATCAATATCTTTCGGATGCTCTCAGTTTGATTGAATGACTGCATGGTCCAAAGTGTAAGACGTGTTACGGCAGAGATAACAGACACTTTTGACTATATGTCAATTGATCCCCGTATATGTATCGGTCATTCGGTATTGAACAATGATATATTGCGCAAAAAGCTTTCGTCATGTGACATGGAAAAAAAAGAAAAACATATGCTCGGTTTAGAGACAGGAAACCAATATGGCTACCACTAACATGGTGGGTGTTGTTTCAATGATTTAAGCCAGTATTGAATGTCATGGCAGGTATGATTGAAAACCGTTGAATTTCATGGCAGGTATGTATATGACGAGGTAGAAGTCAATGCACAGGTCGCTTCGCCGTTGGGCGTCTCCAAGCTGATTTACACTTTTGTCATAAATATTTAAATTTAATTATCCCCGCCTGAGTCATTCAGGAATTGTTTGCAACAGCAAACTTTTCCAAGCAGCTAGTTAATGAATGCACGCAAAACAAGCTTGTTTACCGCAAACCGCATTATGATTCATGGTTTCTTCTTGCCTCTCGCTAGGATAGTGATAATGGAGATCTAACTCACTAAATTGTCAACAAGGCAGTCTCGATGATAATGGCGACAATTTAAAATACCCAAGGGCTAACAAGATATTGGCTGTTATGCTTTATTCCACATTGACAATATAGTACATCGTTCAGATGCAGACCAAAATTATTATCATTATTTCAATATCTGCCATCGATGTGTAAGAAGTGGCATAAAACAGCAGCTTACAGCAGCTTCTGGTGGTCAAGTTGGCCTGCTTATGTAGTTGTAGTGGTGCCATTATACATATGCCAACCCAATAACCCCAAATCGTGATATGCTATTTATATATTGACTGATGTATCCTATTGCAATAATAGCCACAGTGGTGAGCACAGCGATAGAGTGACGTCCCGTCTCCTCATCTTCCTCCTTCACGTCGACACCAAATCACGTATCTCTCGCCGGACCTGACCTGCTGTAGCATTTATCCGGCAGGACCTCACATGCTGTAGCAGTTATCAGGCAGGACCTCACATGCTGTAGCAGTTATCCGGCAGGACCTCACATGCTGTAGCAGTTATATGGCAGGACCTCACATGCTGTAGCAGTTATATGGTAGGACCTCACATGCTGTAGCAGTTATATGGCAGGACTTCATCTGTTGTAGAAGTAATCTTGCAGAGCTCACACACCCATGCAGTCTCTGCGTAAACCATAGATTAGTTTAACCGCTTCTATTAATTTTCTTTATTTACAGTGTATACAATGACCATAGGATTACAGAGAAGGGGTAGTTCTTGCTTTATACAAGGGCAAGTTTGAACCGAGAGAATATCAGAGTATTTATAATCCTTGCACTCTGTTTAACATTGATGAGCTCGTTACGCATTGCCCAGAAGACTGACTCGGTAGCATTCTCTGTAGCAATGCCACTAGAAGCTGTAGCACGGTTACTCCTCGTGTTCAGGTCATACAGTAACTCCCCCTGTCATAAATTTACTCCTAATGTTCACGTCATATAGTTACTCTTTATGTTTTTCAAGTCATGTAGTTACTCGTCATGTTCACGTGATGTAATAACTTTTCATGTTCACGTCATGTAGTTACCCGTGATGTAGTTTAGCATCATGTGTATATTGGGAGGCGTCAATGACAGATTGCTGTCTGTTTCAACAGAAACTGAAAAGCACACAACCCAATGGGAACAGCAGGCTTGTGTTAATAGAGTGATGGCGCTAAAGAGAGGTACAGTCCATGTATCAGCATCATTGTCATCCAGCACCTCGCTATATTCAACTACCAAATTGCAGCCCCGCAAATTACAATCTTATTTAGACATACTATCCGCTCTTTTGATGCATGCGGTAAATACCTCAACTAAAGGACAGCCATAAACACAACAACTCAGTTTTAGTCATTTGAAAGTTAAATGTGTACCAGCCAACGTTTCTGTGAAACAACGTAGAAGAAGGTTGAACTGAGACGAAACTGCCCTCATTCCTTTAAGGACAACCCGTTAGTCGAAGCATGAAGTGATGCTTTTGTTAAGGCATGGTTCGCATGTTTCTCTTGGAAGGACTGCCTTATACGATTTATACAATTGCCCATGTTAGATGAGCAATGGGAACACAGCTGTTGTTCTAAACCTTGCAGTGACTGCTTGGTTTCGTTATATCACAAAGATAAAGACGCCACTAACCCGCCATAAAAGTCAACTGCTACTAATTGCCCATCTTAAGGGAAAATCACACCTAATCGATGCACGAGTCGATGTGTTATGCGAACCAAATATACCTGGCATTAACGAATTATTGTCCAGAGATACATACCTGATTAACATGACGATTTTGTACAGATTCGTTTTTTCTTTAATGATTTCGTTTCATTCAGATTTCTATTTCAAGTTAAACCAGCATTGATTACTGTTTTGGTTACAAATGTATAGGTGGTAACATTGAATGCATCGCACTAAATGCGACTGGATAGAGTGAACCTGAAGCAATATGATAATATGGCTGTATATCCATGAAGTAAGGGGTTTCTGCATGCACGAATCATTCCCTCCCTGTATCAGCTGACATCTTGACACTCATGATTCATTCCCGCCCTGTATCAGCTGTCATCGTGACACTCATGATTCATTCCCTCCATGTATCAGCTGACATCTTGACACTCATGATTCATTCCCGCCCTGTATCAGCTGTCATCTTGACATTCATGATTCGTTCCCTCCCTGTATCAGCTGACATCTTGACACTCAATGCGCATGCAATATGACTGCAGAATTATATGTAAAGGCAATATTTGGCTCTTACTGACCGCCCCCTCCCCACACGCCCGCAACACAATCCGTGGTTCCATTGTCTTATGCCTCACGGATATTTCAGGGGGGCGGTATTTAAACTAGCCACACATATTTTGGCTTAACTGATCGTTCTTTGGCAAATGTTTGTGGATGCACTGTATTCAAGACACAACATTCATATAACCTGAATTGAAATATTGTCACCTACTTATATTACCTTGTGGTGATAAATTCGTAACGGTGATACATGTGAATATTAGGATATCGTTCCCTCGTATTGTCCCTCCCGGTGGACACAATGCAGATACCAACAAGCCAATGATCAATCATCCGCTACGGAGTAAGGTGCTGCAGTCTGACGTCACATAAGTGATTGGTCATCTTAAATGGAAGGGTTATCTTGATTTGCCTGAGAAACACCTCAACGATTTCCCTTTTCTTGGCAGACATATAAAAATGTTTAATTACTGTTTTCTTTTTCTTTTATATGGAGTTAAAGTATTAGCCGATCACCGTGATAAGCGTAGAAGGCATATTAAGTGAGCCTGGTTTGTCATCAATACTTATTAAGCAACTGGATATTTAAATCATTACACCTGTATAGACAGATACACAATAATACCTGAAAAGTACGCTAATTAATGCCACGCTAGTCGCTACTCAATAGATTATCGCTTTATGTGTTTAATACACTTTTCTCCTCGATAAAGCGAAGTGTTACAAATTACAGCGCACATCACAGCTGAAGGAACAGGCGATATCAAAATTAACCAGCAAAATAGAGATCGGATATAAGCAACCTTTCTGCATAATTCCAAACGCCTTAAGGTCTATGCCATCCGACCTCTCCCTGACCCTGAATCTGGGTCATTATGAGGTTCGATTCAATCTTTGACGAGCTACCCATATACTGTGAACAACTTCTCCACCTCAGTGACGCTATCCAATGGTGAGTTGTGTTATACGTAGTACGTAGAGGAAGGCAAACAGAGCCTACTTCCGTTGTATTCTTCCAGCGGTTTGACAGACGAGACATCCCATCCCTAATCCACATGCTACGGAAGGCACCTGTCAACATCCAAGTCTCTCTGACAATAATTATATCACACAATTGATATAAAACTGCATTCAAATCTAGAGCTAGTTCATACCTCGCCATAGATTCGATGACTCGGCATCGGCGACAATGGGCATTGCCAATGACTGTGTATCCTTTAGTGCCCGTTACAATCTTTTGTGTAAATGCATGGGAAAGAGAGGTTTTCTTTGAAACAACATCAGCATACCTGTGTTACACAATCGAACACGCTGTAGCAACCTGACAGACGGTTTACTTACAATCTGTGATATACACACTTAATGCTAATCATAAGAGCTAACGAGAAGGGAAATTCGCCATGATGTTGTTATTTACAATACTATGCTTAAGATCTGGAGAAATTGTGGACAGGAGTGAAAACATCTTCTCATCACGAGAACGTTGTATGCTAATTGTACTATTTGATTGTTTAGGTGAAATAAACACGAGTATGGTAATGTGATTTGATATAACCAGATAAAAGGCTGATGCTGCAGATATGTGGATTGGAAAAACAATCGCTTCTTTAAATGGGCAGTTTGTGTGATCCATCTCAAACAGTTGCCTTTCAGACCAAATTCTCAATGTACAGCAGATAAGCGCAACCAAACATAGACTGCTTACCGATGAGAAAAGTGTCTTCGTCCAGTGTAGTATTTATTGGGTTAACAGGGCTGTATGTGTTAAAATGCGTGTACAACAAAATAATATCAAAGGTGTTTTGTCTTGCTGTGCAAATGAGGTTTTGTGAAGCCATCAATCTCTTATAAAGGTATTGGCTGTGAGATACGATGCCTCACCTGACACCATGCAAGCGCATCCATCACAGGGCTATCAACCTTGCAGCCACGGTGAGTTCTCCCGGTGGTATTATTGGTAATAGCCTTTCTAATGCTTTGCCTTGGGGTTTCACCAATGACTTCAAAAGGCCAGACATCTATCGAGTAGGTGCGTCGCAACATCTCCCCCCTAACCCCATTATAGTTTCTATATTTGGAATGAGTTAAGCCATCGTCGCTATGCATTTCACATGAACCTTAGGTCATAACACAATCCGGGAACTACTTCCATTATCTACAGTCTATTCTCCGCGCCATTCAGCCTCGCCTAATGGGGCGTTCGGTTGATGCTTCAGCACTGATAACGACGTGTGCTGGAATGGTCTGTGACGTCAGTGGGAGCCAATAATGCTACATCAACTGTATGTAGCAGCATATAAATTTCCCTTGGTGAATATACAACCTAGACTTTGAGGCAATGTTTGCAGCTGCGTTCTTGCAGCAAAACGTTGTAATACCCAGGTGTCGTAGTAGACCACCCGCAGACAGGTCATTGGCTACAGCAGCAGGGGATGAGAGCATCAGCTGATCGTAGTGAGCGCGGCATATGTATGTCTTACTCTAGCGGATTATATAAGCTCGCTTGGGGCAAGTATACATTAGATAACATACGTCTACTTCTCGTGTCATTCATAAGCATAAGGCAGTGCAACCAACCTAGATATCCATCCGCAGGACACTTGTCACTGCATGCGCTTATCCAATCGTTTACAAACATGGCAAATGAAAAAACCCGAGGAGGAGATTTTGGTCCTGAAAGTTATCACGGCTGGTCAGAGCATCGTCTTTGTCGTTTTATACACCTCTGTTAGGCCAAGAACCATGAAGGCCCCACAGCCCGGTCACTTTAGCATATGCAATAACTGTGCTCCGGGTATCCTATCGACAAATCCACGAATAAGAATGCTCCAAGAACATGATTGTGGTATAGCAAATAAGGATTTTCTGTTGTGCCAAAGTCGAATAGGTTATGTGCCGTCAAACGTCCTATCAATGATGTTGATCTGATGGTGTTTAATGTATGCATGTCCTGTATTAACGTTAGAAATATAGATGTATATTGCAAGAAATAGCATATATTTGTAAAACAGAAGATTTTAATCTTATTGTGATTGGTGGTGACATGAATCGCAATTTTTCCCGATCAAGATATATGCCTACCGGAACTGTGATGGCGCTGATTGATCGTGATCAGCTTGAGAAGCTACAGTCAGCCATTGAATACGCTTAAGTGAGTACAATTAATGGCTGTTAATCAATGAAATAATTAATTCATGTATGTATGCCCCCCTGTCCACATTTGTAAGGGCTAAACGTAAAGTAGCTCTCGGATGGAATACACTGTGGAAAGGCTGTGGTTCGCCTAGGATAGGGGTTATGGCTGATATTAGTCGTATTACTCATTTTGGGTATCAATATACGATTACTACGGTTGTATGAATCTTAATAACGCCACATCTTAACAAAATGGAATCCTGCCTCATATACGACGACATGTCAGGAATGCCATGTTTGTTGATGTTGCGTGTTGTCTGTAACCAGGATATCAATGCGGCCACGCATTTCACAGCAGATGTGTCAATCGTGTGCATATCCGGCCTCGAATAATGTATTGAGAACCAAATTACCTGATCTGTAACTCGCCTTCTGCTGCCGCTGCATTAACCTCAAAACAAAATGCAGACTGCAAAAGTTGCAGCATCGTTTCGCTGAAGCTGACTCTCACAACCCGGTCATCAATAGAGCCTACGTGCAATGACGTAACATTGTCGACGCGAATGTGGGAAAGATGTTGATATTCACCACATGATCTAATTCTAACGCACGTGGCTATGAACCTATTTGTTTGTGATCAAGCAAATAATTCCTTGGAATTAAAAGATTAAAGCCCAGATCGTTACGCTATTCTTTCTTCTGACTAATTTGTTAGTTGTCTGTTTCGCTAGAGTGCAATAATCACAACACAACCATACTACGCAATGTAGCTGTGATGGGCATTGGGAAATGGCCTTGGACATTGGCCTAGATGTTGGCGACGAATAAACGTTATGATTAATGTACTCCACAGTGACCAGCCTCTTTTCAGAAAGAGCTTCTGCACCAAAGCAGGAACCCCTGTTTAAGCATGGAAGTGATACTTTTCTTCTTTATTATTATTAGAAATAAATTTGGACGTTGTCTCTACCGAGAATACAAACAAGCAGCCGTTAAAGTGACGTAAGATGGCTGTCTACCAAGCCGTAGAAGCTCTGTAGTCTGCTGCATTACGTTATCGTTATCTTTGATACCAGCGGCGTAATCGCTGATATTAACGATCAGCATAACCGGAGAAAACTGTCTTTTAATTGTGACGATGCTGTTTTGATTTGCTAATGTGATTTTGTATTTTAATTGGTTCTTAGTAATTTATTTATTTATGAAGGGCCTTGACAATGATGGCTTAGGAGAGTACTTTTTATGACGAGATTGGTGGGCAGTATTAAGCGTGATACTTTTACTATATGTAGGTCTATTTATATCTGCACAGCATGCTTGTTGCTTACTCATATTGGTTACCAAGGTTTCTTGGTTACTAAGGAGTAATGTCTTTCCATTTATCTCTGGCCTTGGTGGCTGAGTGTTGTGTGCATAGTATCTCAACCCTCTATCCCAACCGACTGCCTATGCTTCATCTGCCATACCATTACCTTCGCCCCCTCATGCCAACACTGTCTGATTCTGATGCCTCGTATGATGCATACCATCGGAGTGTGTCGGATGAGGAGGTATAGCTCTGGTATGGTTGATTATTCATTTCCATATATGGCGACAGTAAAGCCAATTCTAGGGTATATAAGAGCCACAAAACGCGCTCCCTCACAGCCAGACAGCCAGACAGCCAGACTCCAAAAGATTCTGACTCACGTCAATTACAGGAGAAACTTCAAAAGATATTCACTCACTTCAACTCCAAGAAGCCACTTCTACCTTGTTTTCTATTTGTGGATTATACTAGAAATAAACCAACTTTGGTTCAAGAAGGAGTTTTTCATTTACCTGTGCACTTACAAACCGTGTTGGTAATTTGAAGTAAAACAGAACACGCAATAGAAGAGCAAATAATAATATCTAAGCCTTACCCCACGATGCAATATTAATAAGTCTGTTACGCTTGGTGTTCTGTTCATATGACTGTCGGTGCTGTGAGTTTTGTTCTTACCGCAATTCAATCATTTATTCCGTTAATGAATGTCATATAAAGTCTTTTTGCCACACCAGTAGGTCACTGTATAGCCGTCAAATACTTCACACGGATTTACATCATATGAAGCAAATGCCACTTTTTTCAAAGATGCACTAGGTTCTGTCTTGCCATGTCAATAAAGCTTATGTTTTCGATTGATGTCTGAAAAAAACCGCTAGGTGTTGAATGATAGCATTAAACCACCGCGCCCACGATGACTCACTTCAGTTCCAGTTTCTTCGTCAATCGGGAATTTGAGAGGCATATCGTGAAAGCTCCCCAATTCATGACATATTAGAGAGTTGGTAATCTTAACAGCATGACATCTTTAAAAACGATTTATATGTCATATTGACTTCAGATCATTTTGCTCTGTCCAACACATCACTGTAATAAGAGGCGCTGCTGAGTGAGATGTTGAGTGTGGCAAAGCAATATTCACCCTTAAATGTCTCATAACTTCTGGCATAAAACGATGAATAATGAAAATCCCCACATCTTGTATTCATATGGACAGCTTAGTGGTAAAACATGAATGACGTTATTTACAAGCTGTTTGAATCGAGATTTGCGAGCAGTAGTGCCCTTTACAGGCGTTGTAGCGTGATGCATAAGTGGTCCAATTGGTCATAGTGGTCCAATCGACCAACGAGTCATAAACGGCGGTCGCCAGCTCATTGCGGTTGCAATGCAACTCAATTCATCTAGAAACTTTGAACATTCTGTCGAAAACAACAACCACATTACCGCGTGTGAAGTAACAGTAAAGTTTGTATGCAAATGCAAAGACTGCTTAAGTGCACATTATATAGCAGCTAGTTTGTCTTCACTACCTCTGGGTTTGACAAATAACTCTGCGCTGAACGAGAGCGAGGGTAGTCAACAAAGCACACGGACACATTAAACACCAATAGTTTGTAATAATGGTAGTGGGGATGTAAAGAACATCCTATTACTGGTGCTGGGTGGTACGATAAACAGTCACCAGATGTAGGCATGATCACACTATTTGTACTGGGAATTATTTTGGAAGCAAGAAGCACTTACCTCAAAGCAGCACACTGGTTAACGACTTCGATGTTATGCAAGATTAGTAAATCATTAATATGCACCCGTTAAGCTGCTTTTCCAACATGCGAGTAATTGGTGTGCACCATTTATTCAAATGTCACTTCTAACAACTGTTTGAAGGTATGCATAATTCAGTTCTCATCACAAGACTAAACCGAGGCAACATTCTCGCGTCACCTGTGGCAACATACTTGGGGATGACGTCACAAGCCTCGGATTTCGTTGAGAGATCAAATCATGTCAAACTGAACGGTTGAAATGTACATTCATACATACACACACACACACACACACACACACACACACACACACACACACACACACACACACACACACACACACATACACACACACACACACACACACACACACACACACACACACACACACACACACACACACACACACACACACACACACACACACACACACACACACACACACAGTACACACTTGGTCCTAGTCGCATATTGTCATGTGGTAACTTTAGCCCATATATTTATTCGTCTGTGACGCACTATCTAACTCAGCCCAGCTCGTAGTTGATGGCAACCGGCCACCAAGTGCAGCGTTACAAGAGCAGTATGGATCTAATTATAATCAACCATTTCGTAGAGGTGGCCTGTGTCTAATACACTGTATCATTTCCGCGCAAAGCTTTTAAGTACTCAGCATATTAACCTACCTGTAACTACTGCTGTATATTGATGACAATGCCAGCCATCCATCAGACACGGATAGACCGCCCCATGAGCGCGTGGAATATGAATGAAGATGGCTCTGTGTAGAAAATTAGCTCTAGGACGCTATAAACGCAGTGAACAATACTTGGCCACCTCTTTCTTGGTTATTCACAGTGATTCTGGGTCAGGGTTTATAGCACATATAATGTATACTTTACTCTCAGTAAAATGATAGATTATCAAATTCCAAGACTCCATGTTCATAAGAACCTCGACACCATTGTCTCAGCTCGTGGGAAGAGTTTCTGTTGCGAGCCTCTGTCAGGAGTCAATGTTGAACAGAAAATAAATAATCACACACATATCACACGTAATGGAAACAGTATATTCAATGCGCCAACAGTCAGTACAGTATTCAAGTTTCGCCAATGGACACGCAATCCTCCCTGGCCAGCTTTTATACAAACTATGCCCAGCCATAACAAAACAACACAGCTCGGTATATATGAGGAACTATCTCCCTTGCGGTTCGCCTACATGAATAGGTTGAACGTTCCAGCCCAGGTCGGCCCTGCCAGTCAAGTGATTCTACGGATTCTACGAATTGTTAGATCGCTTACTACACCCCCTCTCATGCTCAGCATTGGAGTCATTCACTAACGATTTGTATTGACACTGAGTCTATTCCCCACGTTTGTTGACCAAAGCTCATGAACCCCGCGTTATTGAAACCACAATTACCATTAATTACACGAGATACGTGACCTTGAGCAGGGGTTAGGTTTTCATGAAGATGGATCATGAACGATCATTGATAGATAATATTTGATAAGTAAAGATTTGGAGAGGGCTCCTACACTCTGCTAATGTTGGTGACACACATTCATCATACTAGGATATTGTAGATGCCTTTCCCAAATTACAGAAAGAAGCCGCTCATTAACCTGCATTGTCGTTGTTACCTGATTTCTTCCACACAACTACTGCTAATTATTCCATCCTGTCGGAAATTCACACGTGATAAGCGCCATTGATCTAAATTTTCATCATGGACATAATCAGCGGTTTATACAGCATATAACATATCGTATTTTAAACATATGAACCTTGCTCTTGTGGACGAGTCGCAGGGAGGTACACAGTAGATCTTATAGCTCAGGTTAGGACGATTTGTTGTCATCCAATCATGAAATATCTCCTTGACAACTGTTCTCAATATCACATATATGTTTCTATTATTCGACGTTCATGAAAGTGGATCACAGGAACAGTCAGCACATTGCTATTACAGGATTCTCTGACTAGCATTCGGAGCAGATGGTGTTGGAATATCCCACGTAATGCAAAAGTATATACCATACAAACAGTCCATGCGATACATGTCACACCCATATTCCATTGACCTGATCGGACTTGGATCCGACAGCAAACTATAATAAGAGGTAATTCATACAGGTTATGCTGATTGAATGAGGGTATTAATGATAGGGTGTATGCGTAATGGGTATCTACAAACGCTTGCTTTTGAGTGAAGTCTGTTGTGATAAGGTTGGAATGAATAAGGTCGGCCTGGGCTACCAAACAATGCATCCTGTCCTCATAGCAGAACCAACCTGAAAGGTGTAATAAATAACGCCAAACTTGTCTCTAGATGCATTTGTGTTGTTATCTCTTTCCCTGGAAATGTCATTTCATGGCCATCTGAGCACATCAAGTCAATTGCCACTAATTGCCCCATCTTATTGGAGATTCCCACCTGATAAGCCCCATTGATTGTGATGTGTGTTGGGTCTTCATCCACACACGAGTTGATGCCTTACATAAACCAGAGTAAACAAATGTTTGGACAAAAAGACGTCATGTGATCGACAGTGCACAACAGTATAATGCCCGCAAAATATGACTTGACGCTCGTCCATCTTTGGCTCGGCATTTTAAACAAGCGCTTCATATAATATTTATAAGTTGAACCCTCATCGACCTCATGTTTCTGAACCCTCGTCGACTTACTTTTTACTGATACGAACACATTCATCAATCGTTCAAAGAGATCAGATCAGATCAGTGACTTTAACCAAAGAGTCGTATTGCCCAAAACCTTGCGAAGTTGTAGCAATTAAAGTTCATGTTGAGCGTCGTGTGCTATTGAATCCATTTAGTTGGCAGATATTGACATGATGTCCCTGTTACAGCATAACGTCATATCTAACGTCTGACATCTTGTCTCTGTTACAGCACAGTGTCATTTCAAACGCTTGACATCTTGTCTCTGTTACAGCATAACGCCATTACTATAGTTTGATGCTGATTGACATCTATCAAATCCGCAAGTCATAACTGATGGGTATTCCAGAAAGCAATGATTAAGCAAACTACTCCAGGTCAAGTAACTCAAATGTTGCAGCCGTATCTTTCATTATGCAACACTCCATGATAATTCTGTGCTGCTGTGATCCTGGAGTACTACGACATTCTAGTAACACAGCTGGCGATATGTTCAAAGCGATATTGCCAGATCCACGATGAGCCTTATGAAGACATAATGTGATCCACGGTGAGCCAAATGAAGACATAATGTGATCCACGGTGAGCCAAATGAAGACATAATGTGATCCACGGTGAGCCATATGAAAACACAATGTGTTGACCTGGTTAACGCCATCACTGCCGTCAGAACTACAACAAGCCGTTGTGATGTTTGTGTTCGCAACGCTCATCGCTTCCATTGAAATATGGTTACAAAATCATGAGCACGGCTTACATCCGACTGTTTGTGGTGCATTCAGGTGTTTACTGACGTTAATACTGACGAGAAACGTGTATTACCGTGACAAGCATTCGATATGTGCCAACAGAAGTTAACTACACATAACGTCTTAGGTAAAATGATACATAGACGTAGTCTAATTAACCTGTATCTGTCAAAACCTGGAAGCAATCAATGACATTGCTCTAACAAGGTTCTCCATACGTTAGTATGCTATCCATCAAATAGATTCACTCTATTGTATGCGACATGCCTTCAATCAGCACAGCCACTTGCGTAAAAAAATTCTGTGGGCTTGTAGGAATGAGAGTCGTCTACAAGTGGACTTAAGAGAGCGAAGTAAATCGTTTTGGTGCGGTGTGAAATGAGTGTACTGAGTAAACTTATCAAGTTAAGCAGTCCGCCCCGGTACCCTGACCAGTCAACTGAACATATAGCTGCCGTGAGTGACAACACACAGTTCGCAGAAGGAGGCTTGGATGATCCATCAGTTCAATGATGTTTGTTTTTGACATTCTATGGTTTCTTGGATCAGCGGATCGTGAGACAATCGTAATGTGTTATACATCCTGCCAAATCAATAACAATGTGTTATAAATCCTGCAAAATCAATAACAATGTGTTATAAATCCTACCAAATCAATAACCATGCGCCGCCTAGCTGGATGATAAAGATATGTAACACACGGCTTATATAATGTCCGATTAATTTCCTTCTTGTCTCCAAACATCTAACAACAGATAAGAGATCACCCCACTGTGTGTATTGACGGGGATCGGGCGTCAAATAACCACGTCATCAGAATGTATGGTACACCGGTTGAAGAATGGCAGATGTATATATTATGACACAGTGATATGTGTTTATGTAACAGTGATATATCATTTTATAGTTTTTTCTCACCCGGGTGATAATGTGGCTATCCTGGGGCACTTACAAATTCATGACACACCTGTCGTAGTTGTGACGCAGAGCAACCTCACAGCAGTGTCACAAGTTGATCTAAATAAGGTGCAGCAGGCATATAGAGCGTCCTTCGACACCGGTAGAAAATGACGGTTAGCATGACGTGTTTTGCTTTTATCTTCACTTTGCTATTATTCAAGCAATATATTCAGTTTATCATAAACGCTAATTATTAAAAAAGGTATAGTGTAACTCTGAATATTGAATGTAACCCTCGTCATCATGCGACACAAAGGGCACTATGTAAAATGTAAATTATCTCAATGTTCTATTTATAGCATGACCCAGTTGTTGACTTCTCCTAGTTGCTACGCTACGCGTACTGTCAAAGGCGGATCTGTTGTCATGACATGCGGTCCAACCAGACTGCCCAGATCTGGATGCAGCTGGCCACAAACACGTGTGTAATTAGCAGCAGCGGCTGCATGAACCACGTGGTGTTATGCCATGACGAGGCTGCAGGACGTAGTGTTATGTCATGGCTTTAACTCTGCATATTGCCATAGCGAGGCGTATTATCTCAACAAGTACAAGCAAAACAGAAGAGTCAGCTTCCGGTGTATTCCACTAGCGCTAAGACTGACGATTCTTCACACACGCTGACAACACGCAACGGAAGACGGAAGGCGCCTGTTTGGCGGCTGCTTCCTACGTTAGCATCCAGGTCTCAGTGACATGATTTTTTTACACACATTGTCTAGAACTGCATTCCTGTCCAGAGTCCGGATGATCGGTATTTCCTCATACCGTCCCATGCCTGATGAATATGTAGGCTATAACAGGAGCTCAATTCGAATACCCAGAAATCTGGCAATTTCAAGCATGACAAGACGCTCGTTAGTAAAGATTACCACACCGGCAAAGATTTGCTTCATTTGTTATAAAGAATGAAGGTTGCTTTAATCGTTGTTATTCGTATAGTCAGTCAAGCATTTGGATCCCGATGCAAACAAATGAAGGTGTTCATGACGAAGACTTCGCTTATACCAACGCAACAATACCATAAATAACTTTCGAATGCTCTCAGCTTGATTGAATGCATGGTCCAAAGTGTGAGACATGTAACATCAGATATAACAGACACTTTTGACTTGTATTCTGTATGTCAATTGCTCACCGTATATGTATTGGTCATTAGGTATTGAACAATGATATATTCTGCAAACAGCTTTTGTCACGTCACGTCACGTGAAAATAAGAGTAACATATGCTTGGTTTAGAGACAGGAAACCAATATGGCTACCACTGACATGGTTGGTGTTGCTTCAATGATTTAGTCTAGTATTAAATGTTATGGCAGGCATGATTGAGCACCGTTGAAGGTCATGACAGATATGAATGAGACGTTGAATGTCATGGCAGGTACGATTGAGACCCGCTCAATGTCATGGCAGGTATAATTGAGGCCCGTTTAATGCCATGGCAGGTATGATTGAAATCTGTTGAATGTCTTGGCAGGTATGATTGAGACCCGTTGAATGTCATGGCAGGTATGACTGAGACCCGTTGAATGTCATGGCAGGTATTATTGAGACCCGTTGAATGTCATTGCAGGTATGATTGAAAGCCGTTGAATGTCATGACAGGTATGATGTGAGACCCGTTGAATGTCATGGCAGGTATGATGTGAGACCGTTGAATGTCATGACAGGTATGATGTGAGACCCGTTGAATGTCACGAGGTAGAGGCTCATTGCATACATCGCTTAGTCGTTGGACGTCTCTAAGCTGATTCACACTTTTGTGTAAATATTTAAACTTAACTATCTCCGCCTTAGTCGAGTGGCTCTTTCATTCAGGAATTGTTTGCCACAGCTAGTTAATGAATGCACGCAACACAAGCTTGTTTACCGCAAACCGCATTATGATTCACGGTTTCTTCTTGCCTCTCGCCAGGACGCAGATGCCCCAAATTAGGTAGTTATATGTGCTAATGGAGATCTAACTCACTAAATTGTCCTCAATTTAAAAGACCCAAAGGGCTAACTAGATATTGGCTGTTGTGCTTTATTCCACATTGACAATATAGTACATTGTTCAGATGCAGACAACATTATTATCATTATTTCAGTATCTGCCATCGATGTGTAAGAAGTGGTATAAAACAGCAGCTTACAACAGCTTCTGGAGGTTAAGTTGGACTGCTAATGTAGTTGTAGTGGTGCCATTATACATATGCCAACCCCAAATATTTATATATTAACTGATCTATCCTGTTGCGATAATACCCACTGTGGTGAGCACAGCGATAGAGTGACGTCCCGTCTCTTCATCTTCCTCCCCAATCAGATCACGTATCTCTCGCAATGACTTGACCTGCTGTTGCCATTATCCGGCAAGACCTCACCTGCTGTAGCAGTTATCTATCAGGACTTCACCTGCCGTAGCAGTAATCTGGCAGAACTCACACACCCTGTGTAAACCATATGTTCTTCTATGCATTTTATTTATTGACAGTTTATGCAATGGCCATAGGATTTCAGAGAAAAGGTAGTTGTTGCGTTAGGCAAGGGCAAGTTCGAGCCGACAGAATGCAAATCAGAGTATTTATAATCCATACACTTTCTTATTAACATTGATGAGCTCGTTATGCATTGCCCAGAAAAATGGCTTGGAAGCATTCACTGTAGCACTGCCACCAGAAGCCGTAGCACGGTAACTACTCATGTTCACGTCATGCGGTTACTCCTCGTGTTCACGTCATGCAGTTACTCCTCATGTTCACGTCATGCAGTTATTCCTTGGGTTCACGTCATGCAGTAACTCCCTGGGTTCACGTCATGCAGTAACTCCTCATGTTCACGTAATATAGTTACTCTTTATTTTCAAGTCATGTAGTTACTCGTCATGTTCACGTGATGTAATAACTTCTCATGTTCACGTCATGTAGTTACCCGTGATGTAGTTTAGCATCATGTGTATATTGGGAGGCGTCAATGACAGATTGCTGTCAGATTCAACAGTAACTGAAAAGCACACAACCCGATGGGAACAGCAGGCTTGTGTTAATAGAGTGATGGCGCTAAAGAGGGTACAGACCATCATTGTCATCCAGCACCTCGCTATATTCAGCTACCAAATTGCTTGCCCGTACATTGCAATCCTATGTGTACATGGCCAGTGTCGTGTCTGCTGTTAAAGAGAAATTAACTGGCACTAACTATGGCAATCTTATTTAGGCATGGTCAATGTCGTACTCGCCTTTGTCTGTTGTTATAGAGCAATTAACTGGCAATAACTATGGCAAGCTTTTGCAGAGATGTTCAATGTCGTACTCGCCTTTGTCTGCTGTTATAGAGCAATTAACTGGCACTAACTATGGCAATCTTATGCAGACATGTTCAATGTCGTACTCGCCTTTGTCTGCTGTTATAGAGCAATTAACTGGCACTAACTATGGGAATCTTATGCAGACATGTTCAATGTCGTACTCGCCGTTGTCTGCTGTTATAGAGCAATTAACTGGCACTAACTATGGCAATCTTATGCAGACATGTTCAATGTCGTACTCGCCTTTGCTGCTGTTATAGAGCAATTAACTGGCACTAACTATGGCAATCTTATGCAGACATGTTCAATGTCGTACTCGCCTTTGTCTGCTGTTATAGAGCAATTAATTTGTGCAAACTGCTCATTGACTCCATTTTGCAGCATACCATCCGCTCTTTTGATCCATGCGTTAAATACCAAACACCAATCAACTCAAGGGCAGCCATAAACATAACAGCTTCTTATCCTACATCAGTTTTAGCCATTTGGAAGTTCACATTGTACCAGCCTAGTATCAGTTTTGGAGTCATTTGAAAGTTGAAGTGTACTAGACCGACATCGGTTTTAGTCATTTGGAATGTACAAGTGTACCGGACATACACCAGGTTTAGTCATTAGGAAGTTAAAAGTGTACCAGTCTGACACATTTAGTTGTAAGGTCAACGTTTCGGTTAAACAACGTAGAAGAATGTTGAACAGAGACGGAACTGCTCTTATTCCCTTCACGACAACACGTGAATCGAAGCATAAAGTGGAGTCGCCTTTGCATCCAAGATAATACCATCTGGTCGAAAACAAACAGTGATAAATATGTTGTCGCACATCAATGACTGTACCGCGGAAGAGATGACCACTTGCATCAGGGAATATTCTGTTGATGTTTCTGCTTATGGTATGGTTTGTATGCTTTTGTAGGTAGGAATGTCTTACACCATTTATACAATTGCCCATGTTAGATGAGCTATAGGGGCACAATTGCTGTTCTCATCCCTGCAGTGACCGTTTGGTTTTACCACAAAGATAAAGACGCAACCCGCCAGACAAATTATTTCATGGCACATCCAATCAACAGCTACAAATTGCCCCATCTTAAGGGAAAATCACACCAGATAAGCCCCAGTCTGACACATTTAGCCTTTAGCGCGCTTTGCTATATTTTGTGTAAATGCAAGGGAAAGAGAGGTATTCTTTGAAACAACTTCAGCATGACCCAAGGTATACCTGGTTACACAATTGGACATGCTGTAGCGACCTGGCAGACTGTTTACTTACAGGCTGTGATATACACACTAAATGCTATTCAAAAGAGCTAAGTTAGAGTGAAATTCGCCATGATATTTCTATTGACAATACTCTGCTTAAGATCTGGAGAAATTGTGGACGGGGGATAAATACATATTCTCATCACGAGAAAGATGAATGCTAATTGTACTAATTGCTCGTTTCGGTGAAATAAACAAGAGTATGGAAATGTGATTGGATATAACCGGATTAATGGCTGATCCTGCAGATATATGTATTGGAAAAACAATCTCTGCTCTAAATGGGCAGTTTGTGTGATCCATCTCAAATCGTTGCCTTTCAGATCAAATACTCGATGTACAGCATTATTGTTATGGCTATGACGTTACGATGGCGCACTTGTTACCATGCAAGCGGGGTATGTGTGTAGATGTCTTTGATTGACGCAAACCACCATCTCGATAATGCAATATATAGGTAGCGCTTAAAGAAAACAGGCCATCGCTCTTTTAAATGCACGTCATTGAAAAGTTAAGCCCTATGTGCATTATTTCACTCTTCGGAACAGATATTGCTCCTCGCAAAATGGGTTACACCAGCGAGAACATTCACTGCAGCCGGGTCTTTTCAGTGAACCATTATGCCAGGCCACCCAATACCAATGTGCTATTGTTAACAATGAGTTTATTTGTCTTAATACATTAAGGCAAGATGTATATGGAATATGAATCTATTCGGTCGATGTTTCTTCAAACAATTGCTTCTGACAGAAAACAAGGATCTTAACATTCATACCATGCCTTCATTCCGTCTTACTAATGAACACATCCTATATTTAGCTACGGGTAAAAAAATTGTGTTTCGTACTGGACAAACTTCTAACTGCCCTGTCAAAGGAATGTTGTTATTTTATAGGTAGCGCATCCATCACAGGGCTACCAACCTTGCAGCCACGGTGAGTTCTCCCGGCAGCAGCAATGAATATGATTGGTAATAGCTTTTCTAATGGTTTGCCGCGAGGCTTCACCAATTACTTCAAAAGGCCAGACATCTATCGAGTAGGTGCGTCGCAACATCTCCCCCCTAACCCCATTATAGTTTCTATATTTAGAATGAGTTAAGCCATCGTCCCTGTGCATTTCACATGGAACTGTGCTCACAACACAATCCGGGAACTACTTCCATTATCTACAGTCTATTCTCCGCGCCATTCGGCCTTGGCTAATGGGTTGTTCGGTCGATGCTTCAGCACTGATAACGACGTGTGCTACAATGGTCTGTGACGTCAGTGGGAGCCAATAATGCTACGTCAACTGTATCTAGCAGCATATAAATTTGCCCTGGTGAATAAACAACCTTGAACCTTGAGACAATGTTTGCAGCTGCGTTCATGCAGCAAACGCCCCAAGTGTCGTAGTAGACCCCCCGCAGAGAGGTCAGTGGCTACAGCAGCAGGGGATGAGAGCATCAGCTGATCGTAGTGAGCGCGGCATATGTCTGTCTTACACTAGCGGATTATATAAGCTTGCTTGGGGCAAGTATACATTAGATAACGGACGTCTACTTCTCGTGTCATCCATAAGGTAGTGCAAGCAACCTAGATATCCATCCGCAGGACACTTGTCACTGCATGCACTTATCCAATCGTTTACAAACATGGCAAATGAATATACTCGAAGAGGGGGTAGGGGTGGTCCTTGACAAATCCCGATTACTGAAGTTAACACGGCTGGTCAGAGCATCATCTTTGTCGTTTTATACACCTCTGTTAGGCCTAGAACCATGGAGGCCCCACAGCCCAATCACTTTAGCATATGCAATAACTGTGCTCCGGGTATCCTATCGACAAATCCACGAATAAGAATGCTCGAAAAACATGATTGTGGAATAGCAAATTAGGATTTTCTATGGTGCCTATGCATGCGAAGTCGAATAGGTTATGTGGCGTTAAACGTCATATCAATGATGTTGATCTGAATGTGTTAAATGTATGTATGTCCTGTAATAATGTTAGAAATATAGATGTATATTGCAAGAAATAGCATATATTTGTAAAACAGAAGATTTTAATCATATTGTGATTGGTGAATGACATGAATCGCAATTTTTCTCGATCAAGATCTATGCCTACCGGAACTCTGATGGAGCTTATTGATCGTGATCAGCTTGAGATTGGTCCAGAATATGTGCTACAGTCGCCATTGAATACGCTTAAAATAGTAGAATTAATGGCTGTTAATGAATTAAATAATTAATCCATGTATGTATGCCCCCCTCTCAACATCTGTGAGGGCTAAACATAAAGCAGATCTACAATGAAATACGCCTGCACTGTTGAAAAGCTGTGGTTCGCCTAGGATGGGGGTTATGGCTGATATTAGTCGTAGTTTTAGGTATCATTATGCTGTACGATTCGTACGGTTGTACGAAGCTCAATATTGCCACATCTTATCAAAATGGAATCCTGCCTCAGATCCGACAACATGTCAGGAATGCCATTTTTGTTGATGTTGCGTGTTGTCTGTAAACCGGATATGAATGGAGCCACGCATATCACAGCAGATGTGTCAATTGTGCACATATCTGCTCGAATATTTTATAGAGAACCTGTCATCAATAGAGCTTACGTGCAGTGATGTAACATTGTCGATGCTGTGCTCTTATTGGTAGATAGTGTTTCCTGTTATGAACATGGGAACGATGATGATATTCACCACGTGATCTAATTCTAACACACGTGGCTACGAATATATTCGTTTGTGATGAAGCATAGGGCTCTTACCAGAAAGCCAATGCGGATTTAGGAAAGACCGTGGGACAATCGACATGATATTTGCAGCCAGACAACTTCAGGAGAAATGTCAGGAACAAAATGTTGATCTGTACTTCACATTTATCGACCTCACAAAGGCCTTCGATACAGTGTGCAGAGAAGGTCTTTGGAAGATAATGTCCAAATTTGGTTGCCCAGACAAATTTGTCTCCATAATTAGGGAGTTTCATGATGGCATGCAGGCAAGAGTTCTTGATAGTGGCGAATTTTCCGACCCTTTCGATGTTTCAAACGGTGTGAAACAAGGGTGTGTACTTGCACCTACACTCTTCAGCATGATCTTCTCAGCAATGCTAAGCCTAGCTTTCAAACCAGAAGATCCGGGTTTTGAAATCAGATATCGAACTGATGGAGATCTCTTCAATCTTCAACATCTCAAAGCTAAAACAAAGGTCAACATCACTAAAGTAAGAGACTTCCTGTTTGCCGATGACTGTGCCCTTGCTGCACCAAATGAGAATGCAATGCAACATTGCATGGACAGTTTTGCAACATCCTGTGACAATTTTGGTCTAACCATTAGTACAAAAAAGACTGAAGTGCTTTACCAACCAGCACCAGGAAAAATATGTTCTGCACCAGAAATAAATGTAAACAACCAAATGCTATCAAACACTGCTAAATTCACATACCTTGGCAGCACACTCTCTAACACAATCCATATAGATGACGAAGTGCTCTCCAGGATATCCAAGGCTAGCCAAGCTTTTGGCAGACTTAGACACTGAGTATGGAATAGGAAAGGACTCTCCCTAGAAACCAAACTCCAGATCTATCGGGCTGTAGTTCTTACCTCTCTCCTTTATGGTGCTGAGTCTTGGACTGTTTACCAACGCCATGCCAGGAAGATTAACCGTCTTCACCTTACTTGCCTGAGAAAACTCTTAAACATCAAATGGCAAGATATGATTCCTGACACTGAAGTACTTGCCAGAGCCAAAATGCAAAGCATCTTTGCAATGCTCAAGAGGATCCAACTCCGCTGGGCTGGCCATGTCCTCAGAATGTCGGACGAAAGAATACAAAACAGCTCTTATATATGCCGAACTCACCACTGGAAAAAGATCTTGTGGTGGCCAGAAGAAAAGGTTCAAAGACTCCCTAAAGGTGTCTTTAAAGGATTGTAACATCAACCACACAAGCTGGGAGACAATAGCTAAGGACAGACAAGTATGGCGTTCCAAAACCATTAAAGGAGCTGAGGCATATGAGGCTGACCGAATCGTGTCTGCAGTTGCAAAAAGGGAAGCCAGGAAATCAAGACATGCAGCGATCCCCAACCTCAATGCCAACACAGGATAAAACCAGGACATCTCCGTCCTGGCTAGGATGAATGATGACTGAAAGATGGTCCTCTTCACATGTGAAGGACGAAGATATACACTAATCATTCGTGTTAGCGGTCTGTTTTGCTAGAGTGCAACGATCCCAAAGCAACCATACTACGCAATATATCTGTAATGGGCATTAAGCCATAGCCTTGGACATTGGCCTAGATGTTGTCGACGAACAAACGTTATGATTTATGAACTCCACAGTGACCAGCCTCTTTTCAGAAAGAGCTTCCGCACCGAAACAGCAACCCCTGTTTCAGCATTGAAGTGACGATTTTCTTCTTTATTATCATTAGAAATTCATTTGGACGTTGTCTCTACCGAGAATACAGACAAAATAAGGAAGCTGCCGTGACGTAAATTGGTTGTCTACCAAGATGCAGAAGCTGCTGCATTACGTTATCGTCATCTTTAATAACAGCGGCATAATTGCTGATATTAACGATCCGCATGGTCGGAGGAAACGGTATTTTAATTAGTCTGTAACACTTGCTGTTCTTTTTAAATGACTGTCGGTGCTGTGATCAGTATGATGCTGTATCTTAGAACAGCTGTTAAAACAGCCGTCAACATTGCTAAGAGTTTTGTTCTTACCGCAATTTAATTAATTATTCCATCAATGAATGTAATATGAAGTCTTTTTACCACACCAGTAGGTCACTGCACAACCGCCAAATACTTCACACGAATGCACATCATATGAAGCAAAAGGCCACTTTTTCAAAGATACACTAGGTTCTGTCGTGCTGTGTCAATGAAACTTATGTTTCGATTGCTGTCTGAAAAAGACCGCTAGGTGTTAAATGCTAGCATTTACCACCGCGTCCACAATGATTCATCTTCAGTTTCAGTTTCTTCGCAATCGGGAATTTGAGAGGCATATCGTGAAAGCTGCCCAATTCATGAACTATCAAGAAAGTTGGTCATCAATATTAACAGCATGACAGCTTCCTCAGCATGCCTCGTCAATGTTTTATGTCGAGTACATTCCCTTCCGTTAACATTAATGTGTTTGTGTGAATATCAATACACAGTGCACCAAACTTTGCTGTGTGTTTTCTGGCATCTTTAAAACGATTGATCTGTCATATTGACTTTAGATCATTTTGTTCTGTCCAACACATCACTGCAGTAAGAGGCGCTGCTGAGTGAGATGTTGAGCGTGGTAAATCAATATTTACCCTTAAATGTCTCTTATAACTTCTGGCATCAAACGATGAATAATGAAAGGCCCCACACCTTGTATTCATATGAACAGCTTAGTGGTAAAACATGTATTACGTCATTTTCAAGCCGTATGAAGGACGGTCGCCAGCGCAGTGCGATTGCATTGCAACTCATTCTATCTAGGAAGTTTGAACATTCTGTCTAAAATAACAACTACATAACCAGCGTGTAAAGGTACAGTACAGTTCATAAATTTGTATGCAAATGCATAGACTGCTTAAATGCACGTTATATAGCAGCTAGTTTGTCTTCATTACGTTTGACAAGTAACTCTGTGCTGAACGAGGGGAAGTGTAGTCGACAACACACACGGACGCATTAAACACCAAAAGTTTGTAATAATGGTAGTAGGGATGTAAAGACCATCCTATTACTGGTGCTGAGTGGTACGATCGAGAGTCACCAGATGTAGGCATGATCACACCATCTGCACTGGGAATTATTTTGGAAGCCAGAAGCACTTATCTCAAAGCAACACACGGGTTTACGACTTGGATACACTGCAAGAATAACAAATCGTTAAAAGCCAGCCGTTAAGCTGCTTTTCCAACATGCGACTAATTGGTGTGCACCATTCATTCAAAGGTCACCCCTAACAACTGTTTGAAGGTATGCATAATTCAGTACTTATCACAAGACTAAACAGAGGCTCCATTCGCAACATTCTTCCGCAGCACCTGTGGCAACAGACTTAGTGATGGCGTCAAAAGTGCTGTAGTTTTGGATATCGTTGAGATTATGTCAAACTGAACGGTTGTGATATACATTCATACACACACACACACACACACACACACACACACACACACACACACACACACACACACACACACACACACACACACACACACACACACACACACACACACACACACACACACACACACACACACACACACACACACAGCGTTAGTACACACTTGGTCCTAGTCGCATTGTGTCATGTGGTAACATCAGCCCATAGCATGACTCGCTCTAACTAACTCAGCCCAGCTCTTGGTGGATGGGAACCGGCCACCATGGATCTAATAATAATCCAACCTTATTGTAGAGGTGGCCTGTGTCTAATACACAGTATCATTTCTGCGCAAAGACTTTAAGTACCCAGCTTATCAACATACCTGTTACTACTGCTGCATATTGATGACAATGCCAGCCATCCATCAGACACGGATAGACCGCCCCATGAGCGCGTGGAATATGAATGAGGATGGCTCAATGAATAAAATTAGCTCTAGGTGGCTATAAACGCAGTGAACAATGCTTGGTCACCTCTTTCTTGGTTATTCACAGTGATTTTGGGTCAGTAGTCAATGTTGAACAGAAAACAAATAATCACACACATATCACAGGTAGAGCAAACAGTATATTCCATGCACCAACAGTAAGTTCAGTTTCGACAATGGACACCCACTCCTCACTGGCCAGCTTTTATACATACTATGCCCAGCCATAACAAATCAACCCAGCTCAGCCTATATGAGGAACAATCTGCCTAGCGGTTCGCATACATGAATAGGCTGAACATTTCACAGGCCCTGTCTGTCTAGTGATTCTCCTAAATGTCAGCTGCTGGTGATTGGTTTGACCGGCTTACCACACCCCCCTCCCAAACTCCACCCCCCCCCCCCCACACATATCCCCCACTTCCATAAAACTGCTGCTAATTATTAATCCTGTAGAAGTCCACATAAGCGCCATCAATCTAATTTGTCATCATGTTGTGTTTAATAAATAAGCTGACATGGAACATGTACTGAGATCCATGTATTCGGCAGATGCTTTATTATTTGCATTATCAGCGGTTGATACAATATATTACATATCTTCTTTTAAGCATATGAACCTTGCTCTTGTAGCCGAGCCGCAGGTAAGGACGGCTTGATTGACATCAGGTAATCATGAAACCTCCATTCATGAAATAAAGAAGAGTCTGGTCTCCTTGACAACTGTTCCCAATATCGCACATCTGTTTCAATTATTCTATGTTCATGAAAGTGGATCACAGGAACAGTCAGCACATTGCAATTACTGGATTTTCTGTAAAGCATTTGGTGCAGATGGAGTCTGAATATCCCACGTAATGCAAAAGTATATACCGTACAAACAGTCCATGCGATACATGTCACACCCATATTCCTTTGACCTGATAAGATTTGGATCCGACAGCAAACTATAATAAGAAGTTAAACATTCAGGTTAAGCTGATTGAATGAGGGTGTTGATGGTAGGGTGTATGTGTAATGGGTATTAACGAACGCTTGCTTTAGAGTGAAATCTGTTGTGATAAGTTTGGAATGAATAAGGTCGGCCTGGGCTGCCAAACAATGCATCCTGCCTAGTAGCAGAACCAACCTGAAAGGTGTAATAAATAACGCCCAACTAGTCTCTAGATGCATTTGTGTTGTTACCTCTTTCCCTGGAAATGTCATTTCATGGCCACCTGAGCGCATCCAGCCAATTGCCACTAATTGCCCCATTTTATTGGAGATTCCCACCTGATAAGCCCCATTGATTGTGATGTGTGGTGGGTCCTCATCCACACACGAGCTGATGCCTTATTTAAACCAGAGTTGGTTTGCGGTTATCAAATTTTTGGACAAAAATATGCGAACTCCTTATAAATACAGTCATGTGATCGACAGCATACAACAGTATAATGCCCGCAAAATATGACTTGACGCTCGTCCATCTTTGGCTCGGCATTTTAAACAAGCACTTCATTTATATTTTGCTTCAAGATGAACCCTCATCGACCCCATGTTTCTGAACCCTCGTCTACTTCCTTTTAACTGATACGAATACATTCCCGGGTATCAATCGTTCAAAGAGATCAGAGACGTTACAATGCTCTTTAAAATAGATGCGTGTCAGTGACTGTAACACGAACCAACGAGTCGTATTGCCCAAAACGTTGCGAAGTTGTAGCAATTAAAGTTCATGTTGAGCATAGTGTGCTATTGAATTCATTGAGTTGGCAGATATTGACATGCTGTCTCTGTTACAGCATAACGTCATTACTAACGTCTGACATCTTGTCTCTGTTACAGCATAACGTCATTACTAACGTCTGACATCTTGTCTCTGTTACAGCATAACGTCATTACTAACGTCTGACATCTTGTCTCTGTTACAGCATACTACGTCATTAGTATAACGTCTGACTGACATTTGTCTCTGTTACAGCATAACGTCATTACTAACGTCTGACATCTTGTCTCTGTTACAGCATAACGTCATTACTAGCGTCTGACATCTTGTCTCTGTTACAGCATAACGTCATTACTAACGTCTGACATCTTGTCTCTGTTACAGCATAACGTCATTACTAGCGTCTGACATCTTGTCTCTGTTACAGCATAACGTCATTATTAACGTTTGACGTTGATAGACAAAGACATCTATCAAATCCGCAAGTCATGATGGGTATTCCAGAAAGCAATGATTAAGCAAACTACTCCAGGTCAAGTTACTCAAATTGTTCAGCCATTTCACGACATTTGATTATGCAACACAGCTTCTGTGCGATGTGATCCCGAAGTACCATATTGCATGATATGCAAGATCCATGGTGAGCCATAAGAAGACATGATGTGTTGACAGAGTTGTGTGTTTCACCCTGGTTAACGCCATCACCGCTGTCAGTGCTACAACAAACCGTTATGATGATTGTGTTCGCAACGTTCATCGCTTCCATTGAAATATCATTGATTTGGTTACAAAATCAAGAGCACAGATTGGATCCGTCCGACTATTACATCCGACTGTTTGTGGTGCATTCAGGTGTCTACTGACGTTAATACTGACGAGAAACGTGTATTAACGTGACAATCATTCGATATGTGCCAGCAGAAGTTAATTACAAATAACGCCTCAGGTAAAATAATGCATGGCAGTAATCTCATTAACCTGTATACTCCAATATTATTACGTGGAAGCAATCAATGAGTTCGCTAACAAGGTTCTGCGTTAGTATGCTGTCCTTCAAGTAGATTCCCTCAATTGTATGTGACATGCCTTTAATCAGCACATTCACTTGCGCAAAAACATTCTGTTGGTCTGGAGGAATGAGGGTCTACAATCGGCCTAAGACAGCGAAGTAAATCGTTTGGCTCTGGTGTGAATTGAGTGTACTAAGTGAACTTATCAAGTTAAGCAGTCCGCCCCGGTTCTGTGACCAGCCAACTTATCATATAGCTGACATGAGTGACAACACACGGCTAGCAGAAGGAGGCTTGGGTTATCCATTAGTTGTTTGACTTCAATGATGTTTGCATTTGAAATTGGATCAGCGGATCAGGAGACAATCGTAATGTGTTATAAATCCTGCCAAATCAATAACAATGTGTTATTAAACCTGCCAAATCAATAACAATGTGTTATAAATCCTACCAAATCAATAACGATGCGCCGCCTAGCTGAATGATAAGTATATGTATAACACGGCTTATATAATGTCCGATTAATTTCCCTGCTCGTCTCAAAACATCTAACAACAGATAAGAGATCACCCCACTGTATGTATTGACGGGGATCGGGCGTCAAATAACCGCATCATCAGAATGTATGGTACACCGGTTGAAGAATGGCAGATGTATGTATTATGACACTGTTTATGTAACAGTGATATATAATATTTTAGTTTTTGGTCCCCCGGGTGATAATGTGGCTATCCTGGGGCACTTACAAATTCATGACACACCTGTTGTGGTTGTGACGTAAAGCAACCTCACATCAGTGTCACAAGTTGATCTAAATCAGGTGCAGCAGGCATATAGAGCACATAAGCAAAGTCCTTCGGCACCGGGAGAAAATGTCGGAACGGTTAGCATGACGTGTTTTGTTTTTATCATTACTTTGCTATTATTCAAGCAATATATTCAGTTTATCATGAAACGCTAATTATTAGAAAAGGTAGTAACTCTGAATATTGAATATAACCCTCGTCATCATGCGACACAAAGGGCACCATGTAAAATGTAAATGATCTCAATGTTCTATTTATAGCATGACCCAGTTGTTGACTTCTCCTAGTTGCTACGCTACGCGTACTGTCAAAGGCGGATCTGTTGTCATGACATGCGGTCCAACCAGACTGTCCAGATCTCGACGCAGCTGGCCACAAACACGCGTGTAATTAGCGAGCAGTCGGCTGCAGGAACCACGTGGTGCTATGTCATGGACGAGGCGTATTATTTCAACAAGTGCAATCAAAACAGAAGAGTCAGCTTCCGGTGTATTCCACTTGCGCTAAGACTGACGATTCTTCACATACGCTGACAACACGCAACGGAAGACGGAAGGCGCCTGTTTGGCGGCTGCTTCCTACGTTAGCATCCAGGTCTCAGTGACATTATTTTTTACACACATTGTCTAGAACTGCATTCCTGTCCAGAGTCGGGATGATCGGTATTTCCTCATACCGTCCCATGCCTGATGAATATGTAGGCTATAACAGGAGCTCAATGCGAATACCAAGAAATCTGGCGATTCCAAGCATGACAAGACTCTCGTTAGTAGAGATTACCACACTGGCAAAGATTTGCTTCATTTGTTATAAAGAATGAAGGTTGCTTTAATCGTTGTTATTCGTTATTCGTATAGTCAGTCAAGCATTTGGATCCCGATGCAAACAAATCAAGGTGTTCATTACGGAGACTTTGCTTGTACCAATGCAACAATACCATAAATAACTTTCGGATGCTCTCAGCTTGATTGAATGACTCCATGGTCCAAAGTGTGAGAGATGTTACATCAGATATAACAGACACTTTTGACTTGTATACTGTATGTCAATTGCTCCCCGTATATGTATTGGTCATAAGGTATTGAACAATGATATATTCTGCAAAAAGCTCTCGTCACGTCACGTCACGTCACGTAAAAACAAAGAGTAACATATGCTTGGTTTAGAGACAGGAAACCAATATGGCTACCACTGACATGGTGGGTGTTGTTTCAATGATTTAGGCTAGTATTGAATGTCATGGCAGGCATGATTGAGAACCGTTGAAGGTCATGTCAGATATGAATGAGACCCGTTGAATGTCATGGCAGGTACGATTGAGACCCGCTCAATGTCATGGCAGGTATAATTGAGGCCCGTTTAATGTCATGGCAGGTATATTTGAAACCTGTTGAATGTCTTGGCAGGTATGATTGAGACCCGTTAACTGTCATTGCAGGTATGATTGAGACCCGCTCAATGTCATGGCAGGTATATATCCCAAAACACCAAATCGTCAGATGCTATTTATATATTGACTGATCTATCCTATTGTGTTAATAGCCACGGTGTTGAGCACAGCGATAGAGTGAAGTCCTGTCTCATCATCTTCCTCCCTCACCAGATCACGTATCTCTCGCAATGACTTGACCTGCTGTAGCAATATCTGACAGAACTCACACACCGGTGCAGTCTCTGCGTAAACCACAGATTGGTTTAACCACCTCTATTAATTTTCTTTATTGACAGTATATGCAATGGCCATAGAATTTCAGAGAAGGGGCAGTTCTTGTGTTAGAAGAGGGCGAGATCGAGCCGAGAGAATACAAATCAAGAGTATTTATAATCCTTACACTTTCTAATTAACATTGATGAGCTCGTTACGCAAAGAATACTGACTTGGTAGCATTCACTGTAGCAATGCCATTAGAAGCTGTAGCATGGTTACTACTCATATTCACGTCATGCAGTTACACCTCGGATTCACGTCATGCAGTAACTCTTCAGGTTCACGTCATGCAGTAACTCCTCGGGTTCACGTCATTCAGTAATGTTCACTCCTTCAGTAACTTCTCATGTTCACGTCATTCAGTAACTCCTCATGTTCACGTAATATAGTTACTCTTTCTTTTTACGTCATGTAGTTACTCGTCATGTTCAAGTGAAGTAGTAACTTCTAATGTTCATGTCATGTAGTTACCCGTGATGTAGTTTAGCATCATGTGTATATTGGGAGGCGTCAATGACAGATTGCTGATGTGATGGCGCTAAAGAGAGTACATACCATGCAAGAGCATCATTGTCATCCAGCACCTCGCTATATTCAGCTACCAAATTGCTTGCCCGCACATTGCAATCCTATGTGCACATGGCCAGTGTCGTGTCTGCTGTTAAAGAGCAATTAACTGGCACTAACTATGGAAATCTTATGTACACATGGTCAGTGTCGTACTCGCCTTTTCTGCTGTTATAGAGCAATTAACTGGCAATAACTATGGCAATCTTATGTACACATGGTCAGTGTCGTACTCGCCTTTTCTGCTGTTATAGAGCAATTAACTGGCAATAACTATGGCAATCTTATGATACATGGTCAGTGTCGTACTCGCCTTTTCTGCTGTTATAGAGCAATTAACTGGCACTAACTATGGCAATCTTATGTACAAATGGTCAGTGTCGTACTCGCTTTTTCTGCTGTTATAGAGCAATTAACTGGCACTAACTATGGCAATCTTATGTACAAATGGTCAGTGTCGTACTCGCTTTTTCTGCTGTTATAGAGCAATTAACTGGCACTAACTATGGCAATCTTATGTACAAATGGTCAGTGTCGTACTTCCCTTTTCTGCCGTTATAGAGCAATTAACTGGCACTAACTATGGCAATCTTATGATACATGGTCAGTGTCGTACTCGCCTTTTCTGCTGTTATAGAGCGATTAACTGGCACTAACTATGGCAACTTAGACGCCACTAACCCGCCAGACAAAGTCATTTCATGGCCATCTAAGCACATCCAGTCAACTGCTACTAATTGACCCATCTTAAGGGGGAATCACACAAGATAAGCATCATTGATCCTGATGCAAGATTCGACCTAATCAATGAGTCGATGTGTGTGCGTTATGCGAGCCAAATATACCTGGCATTACCGAATTATTGTCACGAGGCACATACCTGACTAACTCCTTAATAATTCCGTTTCATTCAGATTTCTGTCCCCAGTTAAACCAACATCGATTACTGTTTTTTGTTACAAATGTATACGTGGTAGCATTGGATGCATTGCACTAAATGCAACATGATAGAGTGAACCTGTAGCAATATGATAATATGGCTATATTTCCATGAAGTGAGAACTTCCTGCGTGCACAATTTATTCCCTCCCTGTATCAGCTGACATCTTGACACTCATGATTCATTCCCTCCCTGTATCAGCTGACATCTTGACACTCATGATTCATTCCCTCCCTGTATCAGTATTAGCTGATCCCAGCGATATTCAATCTGTGTAGAAGGCATATTTAGTGCGCCTGGTTTGTTTCAATACTTATGAAGCATTGGATACTTAAATAATTACACCTGTATAGACGGATACACAATATTACCTGAAAAGTACGCTAATTAATGCCACGCTAGTCGCTACTCAATAGATTATCGCTTTTGTGTTTAATACACTTTTCTGTTAAGTGTTACGAATTACAGCGCACATCACAGCTAAAGAAACAGGCGATATCAAAATTAACCGGCAAAATAGAGATCGGATATAAGCAACCTTTCTGCATAGTTCCAAACGCCTTAAAGTCTATGTCATCCGACCTCTTCCTGACCCTGAATCTGGGATCGCTCATTTTGACGTGCGATTCCATTTTTTGACGAGCTACCCATATACTGTGAACAACTTCTCCACCTCAGTGACGCTATCCAATGGTAAGTTGTGTTTTACGTAGAGGAAGGCAAACAGAGCCTACTTCCGTTGTATTCTACCAGCGGTTTGACAGACGAGACATCCCATCCTCAAACAACATGCTACGGAAGGCACCTGTCAGCATCCAAGTCTCTCTGACATTAATTATATCACACAATTGATATAAAACTGTATTCAAGTCTAGAGCTAGTTCATACCTCTCCATAGATTCGATGACTCATACATTCTCATAACCTTCCGTCGGTGATAAATACTAGGTTTAAACCTCAGATCCTAGAAATGCTGGCATCAGCGACAATGGCCAATGCCAATGAAGGTGTATCCTTTTGTGTAAATGCATGGGAAAGAGAGGTATTCTTTAAAATAACATCAGCCTGACCATAGATATACCTGGTTACACAATCGGACATGCTGTAGCGACCTGGCAGACTGTTTACTTACAAACTGTGATATGCACACTTAATGCTATTCAAAAGAGCTAAGTACGAGTGAAAGTCGCCATGATAATTCAGAATAATATGCATATGATCTTGAGAGATTGTAAATACATCTACTCATCATGAGAAAGTTGTATGCTAATTGTACTAATTGCTTGTTTAGGTGAAATAAACACGAGTATGGAAATGTGATTTGATATAAGTGAATAAATGGCTGTTGCTGCAGATATGTGTATTGGAGAAAAAAATCTCTTCTTTAAATGGGCAGTTTGTGTGATCCATCTCAAACAGTTGCCTTTCAGACCAAATACTCGATAGCAGATTGGCGCAACCAAACTAGACTCTATCTGATCTATCTATCTCCATGTAATATGTATCTTAACTGGGCTGTATCTATTAATATGGTACGACAAATCATACTCAGAATCTATCTATGCAAATGAGGTCTTGTGAAGCTATCTATCTCTATCTAGGTATTGGCTGTGACATTACGATCTACCTGATACCATGAAAGCGGGGTAGTCTCTCTCTCTTCCATCTCTCTCTCCAACTCGATCTCAATCTATCTTAGCGCTCTCAGGTCATCGCCCTCTCTCACGCCATCTATCTTATCCCTATCTATCTATCTATCTTAGCATCTATCTCCTCATCTTCTCTATCGAGCATCACTATCTTTTCCATCCCATTATCGATCGATCGATCGATCGATCGAGCAATGATCTATTTATCTAATACTATCTATCTATCTGGATCTATCTATCGGTCGATCTATCTATCTATCTATCTATCTAGCTATCTATCTATCTATCTATCTATCTATCTATCTCATCTATCTATCTATCTATCTATCTATCTATCTATCTATCTATCTATCTATCTATCTATCTATCTATCTATCTATCTATCTATCTATCTATCTATCTCCAGACTATATGTGGCCCTATAGGACTTAACATATGTGGTTATGTCAGTGTAAAGTTCTTTGTCTATAACTACTTCTGCTGCTCAATAAACAGACGCTATTTTATGCTGGCTCACATACATCACATGGTCATCGTTTCTACAACATTTAAAGGCATGGCATATGCAGCTTACTTAGTGTACAGCATGTCTAGAGCAACAACAGGTATGGTATATGCAGAATTCACTGCCTACAACATTTATACACCAACTACAGGCATAGTGTATTGAATATGCATAGTCTATACAATGTCTACAACAACTACAGGTATAGTATTTGCAGTATACACTTTCTTAAACATGTCTGCAACAACTATAGGCATAGTTTTTGTAGTATACACAGTCTACAATATGTCTACAGGCATTGCATATGGTGTACAACATGCCTACAACATATTCATGCCTGATACATGCAGTATATATTGTCTTCGCCATGTCTTCAACTACATGCATAGTATATGCAGTATACACAGTATACAACATGTCTGCAAAATCTTAAGGCATATTACGCGCAGTGTGCATTGTCCACAGCATGTCTACAGCAGCTATAGGCATTTTGTATGTAGTACACATAGTCGACACCATGTCTTCAACAAGTAAAAGTATATGCAGTATACAAAGTCAACAATGTCTACAACATATGCAGGCATGGCATATGCAATACACACTGTCTACAACATATCTACATCATTTACAGGCAACACATATGCAGCTAACTTGGTGTACTGCATACCTACAACATATCCATGCATGATAAATGCAGTATATATAGTCTGCACCATGTCACCAACAACAACAGGCAAAGTATATGCACCAACAACGAAAGACATAGCGTATGCAGTAAATACTGTCTACAGCATGTCTGTCTACACCTCTAAAGGCATAGCATATGCAGAATATGTAGTCTACACTATGTCACACATTGTGAATGCAGTCTACAATATATCTTTAACATAAACAGGCACAACGTATGCATTACACACTATCTACAACATGTCTACAACATATGCAGGCATCGCATATGCAACCAAGTGAGCGTACATTTTCATCAATGATAAATGCAGTATGCATATGCAGCTAACGTGGGCTACACAATGTCGTCAACATCTACAGGCATATTATATGCAGTATACACTGTCGACAATATGTATACCACATCTACATGCATAGTATATGCTGTATTCTGAGTCAATAACATCACAACAACGAATACAGGCATAGCATATGCATTTTATATATAGTCTACACTATGTGCACAACAACTACAGGCATAGTATGAGCAGTACACAATGTCTACAACATGTGGACACTATTTCCCATAATGAATATGTAACATGCACACAGTGTACATATCTTACAGTGAAGACTTCACCGACATTTATAACACACATTGTGCAGATCTAACAGATAGGGCAACAAACACATAACACAGTGTACACATGTAGCTGTTAATATATCAGGCACATTAAATGTACAGCGTACACTGCCATCAGTGAAGATAACAGATGCATGAAACACATGGTGTATATATCTAACAGTGAATATACAACAGACACATATAGTACAGAGAGCACATATCTTATAGTGAATATTGTGCAGAAACACATCACATGCAGTGTATACATCTTACAGTGAATATATAGCAGACACATAACCCAGTGTATGAAGATAACAGTAACATATCAAACAATGTGTATACATTTTACAGAATATAGAACAGACACATGTGACATGACAGGAGGGAACTTCCTCCGAGGTTGTCATTTTCTATCCGAGTCTCTTAACGGGTGGTATGTGTAATGTGGACCGATGATTATACCCAATAACCGCAACAAAGGATAACAAAACGGATCTGAGACTTCGCATCATTACGCCACACACCCGTATTATGCCCTCTCACGGCAGTTTATTGAACTGCACCAGGCTGACACTTATCTCCATAATGTATGCAACCTCAGAGTTAGGGCTGATCTGAACAGGAAGAGCTTCCAGTCATCGGCAGCTACGATGGTCTTCCTACATGTCTCATCAACCAACGCTGCACCCGATGACCCCGCCACGTGATCAGCTCGTTATGATCTATCATAATGGCATAAAAGAAACAATCGTACTAAGCAAATCAGTCGGTTTTTTCTCACCTAAAAGACTTTTGCACAAATTATTACTGATCAAGCACCAACTGCAGACGCAAAAATTGAAGAAACAGCATGGCTCGATCTGTTTCTGCTTGGCCGGTATGTACTAATGATTCACTGGGTCATCGATGAATGAGTCCACTCGCCTTTAATCGCTACCTACTACGAAGCACTGTGAATTTGGCTTCAACTTCAACCGCCGAGAACTTTAACATGTTCCTACTTTGCTTGACGATAAATGTAACATAATCGGAGACAAGATAAACACACAGGAATTATTTATCCATATTATAGGCTAACCACCCCATAAATTACATAATAGAAGCCGCCATCTACGACGGTACAAGATTAAAGCAATCAGAATGGTTTCAGACTGATCAAACAACATTGTTACATAATGCAACGTTTTACGATTAATGAACTTACTTTTCATAACAGCGTCATTTGAAAGCTCGATTTTTAGTCATGGTGCACTGGTTACTTGGTTAGTGACACCAACGTGTGAGATGGTGGTGTCAAATGAAAGTGAGGTGGCGGTATCAAAGGAATGTGAGGTGGTGGTGTCAAAGGGAAGTGAGGTGTCAAAGGGAAGTGAGGTGGTGGTGTCAAAGGGAAGTGAGGTGTCAAAGGGAAGTGAGGTGGTGGTGTCAAAGGGAAGTGAGGTGGCAAAGGGAAGTGAGGTGGTGGTGTCAAAGGGAAGTGAGGTGTCAAAGGGAAATGGAGTGCTGTGGCAAAGGGAAGTGGGGCGGTTGTGTTATGGTCTGGCCTGGTCTCCGTACCTCATGATGGTCTTTTTGCAGCGATTCTGGTTCCGCGGATGTGCTGTACCGGCCTTGCTGTGAACCACAGTACGGATCATTACAGCTCAGCGCCGCAGACCAACCAGTAAACTGATGCAAGTAAAGAGACGACACGGCTGATAATTAGTGATGGTTCCGGATGGTGTTCCATCTTGTCCGTCTAGGTGGGGTCTATAGTCCTACTCACGGACTAAGCTACACTGATATACTAACAAAATATTGCACCTTGCGGGCAAGCGTTTCAGAAACATATTTTGCCTTAAAAACGTGCCTAATTGCAATACCGACCAGCTAACATTTGCTGGACTTGTGAAGCAGTTTATGATGTAAGGAGTGTTTCCGTTTTGTGAAGTCAGCTATAAACCTAACACACATCCTTGTAGATAATGCCAACCCTGCTTCATTTTGTATACATTTACAAAAATGAGGTTCTAAGAAAGTGAGGAAGAAGCAGGAATAACAGGTTTTCACGCTTTTCCTTATCAGTTCATATCTTATCATAATGGAATCCTGCCTCAGATCCGACAACATGTTAGGAATACCATGTTTTTTTGATGTTGCGTGTTGTTTGTAAGCCGGGTATGAATGCGGCCACGCATATCACAGTAGATGCTTCACCAGTGTACATATCTGGCGTGGAACATTTAACTGAGAACCAAATTACCTGATCTGTAATTCGTCTTCAAAAGTTGCAGCTGATTCGCCACCACCCGGTCATCAATAGACCTTAAGTGCAGTGACGTTACATTGTCGACGCAGCGTTTTTAATTGGTAAATATTGTTTCCTGTTATGAATGTGTGAAAGATGTTGATATTCACCAAATGACCCAATTCTTTCACACATGGTAATGCATATATTCGTTTGTGATGAAGCAAAAGATATCGCTTTGAGTCCGAACGCGTGACAATACAGCCCAGATCGTTACGCTATTCATTCTTGTGACTAATTTGTTGGTTGTCAGTCTACCGAGAATACAAACTAGATAATAAGCAAGCAGCCGTAAAGGTGACGTAAGTTGGCTGTCTACCAAGATGTAGAAGCTCTGTAGTCTTCTGCATTACGTTATCGTTATCTTTGATAACAGCGGCGTAATCGCTGATATTAACGATCAGCATAGCCGGAGAACACGGTCTGTTCATCAGTCTGTTACACTTGGTTCTCTTGGTATGTATGTCGGCGCTATGAGAAGCATGATGCTGTATCTTAGAACAGCTGTTAAGACAGCCGTCAAGTTTTGCTCTGACCGCCATTCAGTTATTTATTCCGTTCATAAATGTCATATTAAGTGTTTTTGGCACACCAGTAGGGCACTGCACAGCCGCCAAATAATTCACAAGGAACCGCGTGGCATAAAGCACAATAATACTGTTTCAGTGATACACTACGCATTGACTTGTCGTCTCTTTTTGAAGGTAAGGTTTCTATTGCTGACAGAAAACGACCGCTAGGTGTAGATTGATAGCATTCACTTCCGCTAGGTGTAGCATGATAGCATGCACCACAGCGTCCACGATGATTCACTTCATTTTAAATGTTTCTTCAACAATCGGGAATTCTCTTTTGTTAATATTAATGAGATTGCGTGAATATCAATATACAATGCATAAGCTCTGTATCAACCTTGGCCATGTGGGATCATTAAAACGATTTATCTGTCAAATATACATCAAATGATCGTGGTTCTGTTCAACATATCACTGCAGTAAGGGGCACTGCTGAGTTTGTATGCAAATGCATTGACTGCTTAAGTGCACGTTATATAACTGCTATTATGCTTTTACTGCGTCTGGGTTCGACAAATAACTCACCGTGATAACGAGGGCGTGGGTGAAGCTGTTCATGGCCGGCAAAACACACGGACGCATTGAACACCAATAATGTGTTGTAATGGTAGTGGGGTTGTTAAGAACATTCAATAACTGGTGCTAAGTGGTACGATCCAGTCACCAGGTGCAGGGACGATCAAGCCATCTGCACGTGGCATTATATTGGAACTTATCTCCCAGCACCACCCCGGTTTACAAATTGGTTGCAATGTTAAAATAACCGATTGATAAAAGGCAGTCGACAAAATGCTTTTCCAAAATGCGAGTAATTGGTGCGCCACACTTAATAAAAGGTCACTCATCATAACTGCCTTAGGGTATGCATATTACAGTGCTCATAACAAGACCGAAGAGAGGCCCCACACACAACATTGTTCCCCGGGACCCGGCACCCGACCCTGTCATGGCGTCAGAAGTATTGTAGCTTCGAATATCGTTGACTGATCCAATTATGTCGTACATACAACCCAGCTCTCGCTTGATTAGAAGCTGTCATCCATCGTAGCGTTTCAAGTGTGCTATGGATCTAATAATCGTGCCCCCCACCCCCATGCCTTACACAGGAGGGTATTATTTCCAGGCGAAGCCTTTAAGTACTGTAACAATTTTATGACAACACCAGCCATCCATCAGACACGGATAGAACGCACCATGGACGCGTGGAATATGAATGCGATAGCTTTATGTAGGAGGTCAGCTTCTGGGCATCACCGATCAATCTCTGTTTAACAAAAAGAACAACAGCATACAACCTGCGTGATCTAGAGTTGTGGTTTGAAATTCAGCTATTAGGTGTTTCGCTCTGAGTAAACTGACAGAATAAATAACTCCATGCCTCGTGGTTGCCTCACCGGCATTACCTCATAGCGGGGGATCAGTCTTTGTAATTTCTATGGAAACGATGGGAACCACACACACACACACACACACACACACACACACACACACATCTGACACAATACACACACACAGTCACACACACTTAACACTCACACCGCGCGACACGGCCTCTTGACTTGTACGACGGGTTATCTGACGATGGGGTAAGTCAATCTGTACGAGAGGGGTTACGCCGGCAGGGCCGGAATACTACACAGGCAGCAGTCACCTTCGGCCCGGCAGGTCTACAGACAGCAGTCACAGTCGGCCCAGCTGGTATACAGAGAGCAGCTACAGTCGGCCCGGCTGGTCTACAGACAGCAGTAACAGTCGGCCGGGCTGATCTACACAAGCAGCAGTCACAATCGACCCGGCTGGTCTACACAGACAGCAGTCACAGTCGGCCCGGCTGGTCTAGCCAGGCATTGTTAGCGGCTGCTCGGATCAAACGCATACCGCGTTAATAGGATGTCAATCAGTGAGTTTCAATACACACCACACGCAGATTCGAGGACAAAGGACCATCTGATTCCATTTAAATTACTTGTGTAGAAGGCCTCGCAATTTTCCTGTTAGATTCTTCATCTTAAATATCATTTATAAATCTTCAGAGTCTACTAACATGACTAATGCCTCACATCGTTGTTGCTGAGACGAGGCCATTTTATTGTTATTTCCCAGATCAATTTTTTAGTCGGAGGTATTCAACGTATGTATCATAGGGACGGTTTTACTTTCCGCTGGCCGATTTGAGTTCGATTATTTCTTCCTTACACGATTCAATTCTTCATCCTCTTACAAGATGACTGCTTTACTTAAAAAAGCCGCAGTATTCGGCCGCATCATGCCGCAGACTCTGCAGATACAGGTCTATCCTGAACGACGAATGATCCCTGAGTATACCCTCTCACATCAACGGGATTTCATATAGTGTACAAGAAGTCTTCAGTAACTCTGACATTGCCAGGCGTGTCTCGAGCGTTGTGCTACTGTAGCTAAGGAAGAATAGAGCACTATTCAATTTGCACAAAACACGGATGCCATAAGTTCAGGGGATATGATTTAGTGTTATTCATGCAAGGAAAACCAATTGTCATTAACTTAATGATTCCGATGCTTAGCGCGAGCACAGCGTGTCATCGCGCGCATCTATAAATGTAGATAATCGATAATTGCTGTTCATAGGATGTAAAAATGCATCCAACATTCACATAAAAAACCCAGACAAATCTGGTGTCATGAATAACGTCCTGCCTATCAAGAGGTCGGCTCCTACAGAAGGGAAAATAATGAAGATTCTCTGCATCCGTTGGCGCTATGATCAAAGTGGCTGGTCCTGACACGCGCAGTGCTACTTTGATCTCAACAATGGAAAAGTTTTCCCTTCGTCAGTCATAAACAGCATGCGATTTTTAGCCCTCCATTTTTCCAGCAAAGAAGCATGAATAATATATTTTTATAATCTGGAGTACCTACACTACACGGTATTGCAACACTCGACGAAGGAACGCGGGTTCCCGGCAAACCATGTCTTAGTGAGACTGCAATGATCTCCTGCTTTCACCCATTTATCAATTCACTCCCGCAACAACCACCTAGGTGTCCCAAAGCATTGATCGAATCAAGCAAACATATATCCCAGACAGTAAAATTTGAAGCTGTCCTCGATTTGATGCTCTCATAAATGTGTCATGGCTAACAGTGACTAAAATTATTGCCACACAGTTGAGAGTCATTCATTTCCTTATGACTATATTTGCTATGCCGTCAAAGCACATATTTTATATTGAACAAAAGATGAATATGGTTCCCAGTAAATACCAGCAATTGTATTAAAGATAGTGACGAATATCAGATATTGCCGAATTTGTCGTTACGTGTGGATGGGTTTCTCTTTATAATGCTGGGTAAGTCATTGACAGAAGCAGTATTGGATGCACAGAAACCAATATGACCTTTATCATAATGACTGATCTCAGACCATTTGTAGCAAGAACAAGCTTTATTACTAATTAGACTTTCTATTTTGGGGAAAGAAACGCTTTTAAAACGAACTTTTGAATAATGCAAAAAGAAACGACAAGTCTTTGAAATAAGTGCACCACCAAAGAAACGTCCTAAAAAATCTTTGAAATAAGTGATGAACGACATCACCATCATCCCAAGCGTTCAAGGATGTCCTCAACAAACCAAGCAGTTGAGAATGGTATTTGCGTTCAATGAATGGTAGTCCGACATTACCAAGAGGATGGTAGTCCGTCAATATTGCCAAGCGTCCCATCGAGGATGGTAGTCCGCCATCATTACCAAGCGTTCCATCGAGGATGGTAGTCCATCAACATTACCAAGCATTCTATCGAGAATGGTAGTCCGTCACCATTACCAAGCGTTCAATCGAGGATGGTAGTCCGTCAACATTACCAAGCGTTCCATCGAGGATGGTAGTCCGTCAATATTGCCAAGCGTCCCATCGAGGATGCTAGTCCGTCAACATTACCAAGCGTTAATAAGCAGCCGTATTGGCTCGGGTTCTTACCTGATCAAAGGCTATGATCTCTTCACAATTAGTTAGAACAGTAAAGGTGAAGGAACCATGGTTTATTGATCAGTGGAAACTGTGCGAACAAATGCAAGGGGCTTTGTGCTCTTAGCGTGGAACACTAATCCTGAGTCGAACAGGGGCTTTGTGCTTTTAGCATAGAACACCATGCCTGAGTCTGACAAGGAGCTTTATGCTCTAAGCATAAAACATCAAGCCTGAGTCACACAAGGAGCTTTGTGCTCTTAGTATAAAACACCATCCCTGAGTCGGTCAAAAAGCTCATCGTTAAAATAAGTTCATGGAATAAAATTCGACATATAAGCACCAATATAGCAATATATTTTAAAAATCACCATTCAGTTGATAATGAATACGAATTAGGAGATGTTGTTTGTGACAAAACGCTAGAAATATGGAAAATATTTTAGTATATCTGATCCCCATTCAGGCTTTATCAAATGTTGAATCAGCATTGCACCAACACGCCAGCTCTCCGCTGGCTCGAAATACTCCCGCGTCAGATGCATTCCTATTGTTACCTCTTCCCCTGAAAACGTAATTTCATGGCCACCTGAGCATATCCGGCCAACTGCCATTAATTGCCCCATCTTATTGGATACACACACCTGATAAGCCTCATTGATCCTGATGCATGATGGAACCTCATCCACACATGAGTGGATGTGTTATGTGAACCTTGATGGTTTTATGCTGAACAAGTGATTGTTCAAGAGATAACACTCGGAACATCACGGCTTGGATCTACACCTTGAATAATTTAATGGCAATCGTTTCATCAATAGTTCTAAATCGTGTTAACCCACACTCGACGTCACGTTTCTGACATCAATGCATGCTCGACAAGTACTTGTTGATAGAAACTACTGCCGTTATCCTAATGCTGGTAGCTGTAAAGGCACGACACATTTGACAATGCTGTGGTTATTACAAAACACCCAACTTTAGCGTGGTGATAATAAAGTAACATTGCTGCTTAATCACTTCATTCAACGTATGTATCATAGGGACGGTTTTACTTTCCGCTGGCCGATTTGAGTTCGATTATTTCTTCCTTACACGATTCAATTCTTCATCCTCTTACAAGATGACTGCTTTACTTAAAAAAGCCGCAGTATTAGGCCGCATCATGCCGCAGACTCTGCAGATACAGGTCTATCCTGAACGACGAATGATCCCTGAGTATACCCTCTCACATCAACGGGATTTCATATAGTGTACAAGAAGTCTTCAGTAACTCTGACATTGCCAGGCGTGTCTCGAGCGTTGTGCTACTGTAGCTAAAAAGAATAGAGCACTATTCAATTTGCACAAAACACGGATGCCATAAGTTCAGGGGATATGATTTAGTGTTATTCATGCAAGGAAAACCAATTGTCATTAACTTAATGATTCCGATGCTTAGCGCGAGCACAGCGTGTCATCGCGCGCATCTATAAATGTAGATAATCGATAATTGCTGTTCATAGGATGCAAAAATGCATCCAACATTCACATAAAAAACCCAGACAAATCTGGTGTCATGAATAACGTCCTGCCTATCAAGAGGTCTGCTCCTACAGAAGGGAAAATAATGAAGATTCTCTGCATCCGTTGGCGCTATGATCAAAGTGGCTGGTCCTGACACGCGCAGTGCTACTTTGATCTCAACAATGGAAAAGTTTTCCCTTCGTCAGTCATAAACAACATGCGATTTTTAGCCCTCCATGTTTTCAGCAAAGAAGCATGAATAATATATTTTTATAATATGGAGTACCTACACTACACGGTATTGCAACACTCGATGAAGGAACGCGGGTTCCCGGCAAACCATGTCTTAGTGAGACTGCAATGATCTCCTGCTTTCACCCATTTATCAATTCACTCCCGCAACAACCACCTAGGTGTCCCAAAGCATTGATCGAATCAAGCAAACATATATCCCAGACAGTAAAATTTGAAGCTGTCCTCGATTTGATGCTCTCATAAATGTGTCATGGCTAACAGTGACTAAAATTATTGCCACACCGTTGAGAGTCATTCATTTCCTTATGACTATATTTGCTATGCCGTCAAAGCACATATTTTATATTGAACAAAAGATGAATATGGTTCCCAGTAAATACCAGCAATTGTATTAAAGATAGTGACGAATATCAGATATTGCCGAATTTGTCGTTACGTGTGGATGGGTTTCTCTTTATAATGCTGGGTAAGTCATTGACAGAAGCAGTATTGGATGCACTGAAACCAATATGACCTTTATCATAATGACTGATCTCAGACCATTTGTAGCAAGAACAAGCTTTATTACTAATTAGACTTTTCTATTTTGGGGAAAGAAACGCTTTTAATTGACGAACTGCAAGTGAATAATGCAAAAAGAAACGACAAAGCTCTTTGAAATAAGTAGCGTACCACCAAATCCGCCTGTCAATGTCCTAAAAAATCAGTTGAAATATTTGATGAACGACATCGAGGATGGTAGTCCGCCATCATTACCAAGCGTTCCATCGAGGATGGTAGTCCATCAACATTATTACCAAGCATTCTATCGAGAATGGTAGTCCGTCACCATTACCAAGCGTTCAATCGAGGATGGTAGTCCGTCAACATTACCAAGCGTTCCATCGAGGATGGTAGTCCGTCAATATTGCCAAGCGTCCCATCGAGGATGCTAGTCCGTCAACATTACCAAGCGTTAATAAGCAGCCGTATTGGCTCGGGTTCTTACCTGATCAAAGGCTATGATCTCTTCACAATTAGTTAGAACAGTAAAGGTGAAGGAACCATGGTTTATTGATCAGTGGAAACTGTGCGAACAAATGCAAGGGGCTTTGTGCTCTTAGCGTGGAACACTAATCCTGAGTCGAACAGGGGCTTTGTGCTTTTAGCATAGAACACCATGCCTGAGTCAGACAAGGAGCTTTATGCTCTAAGCATAAAACATCAAGCCTGAGTCACACAAGGAGCTTTGTGCTCTTAGTATATAACACCATCCCTGAGTCGGTCAAAAAGCTCATCGTTAAAATAAGTTCATGGAATAAAATTCGACATATAAGCACCAATATAGCAATATATTTTAAAAATCACCACTCAGTTGATAATGAATACGAATTAGGAGATGTTGTTTGTGACAAAACGCTAGAAATATGGAAAATATTTTAGTATATCTGATCCCCATTCAGGCTTTATCAAATGTTGAATCAGCATTGCACCAACACGCCAGCTCTCCGCTGGCTCGAAATACTCCCGCGTCAGATGCATTCCTATTGTTACCTCTTCCCCTGAAAACGTAATTTCATGGCCACCTGAGCATATCCGGCCAACTGCCATTAATTGCCCCATCTTATTGGATACACACACCTGATAAGCCTCATTGATCCTGATGCATGATGGAACCTCATCCACACATGAGTGGATGTGTTATGTGAACCTTGATGGTTTTATGCTGAACAAGTGATTGTTCAAGAGATAACACTCGGAACATCACGGCTTGGATCTACACCTTGAATAATTTAATGGCAATCGTTTCATCAATAGTTCTAAATCGTGTTAACCCACACTCGACGTCACGTTTCTGACATCAATGCATGCTCGACAAGTACTTGTTGATAGAAACTACTGCCGTTATCCTAATGCTGGTAGCTGTAAAGGCACGACACATTTGACAATGCTGTGGTTATTACAAAACACCCAACTATAGCGTGGTGATAATAAAGTAACATTGCTGCTTAATCACTTCATTCGATACATACGCGGTTAGTAATGATGGCCTTTTGACCACACTCTAAACACGCATTGACGCGATTGAGCTTACGGCCGTGTGATGCCATCATGCACGTACTTAAGCAATGGGCCCGGCATCCACTTTTATTAAATTCTTTACATGCACGGTTAGTAATTATGGCCTTTTTACCGCACTCTCTTCACGCATTGACGCGATTGTGTTTACTACTATGTGATGCCATCATGCGCGAACTGGCTAGCGCTGGATGTTCAGCATGTGAAGTGTACGGTTTCTATCCATAATTGCTGCAAGTATCCATCAAGAGACAACGGTCAAAACATGACTATGGCTTGCGGGTCATATTACAAGCAGGTAACCACAACGTGTTGGTCATTCTTGGTTGACAGTCATATACAGTTTACCATGACATTGCTGGTCATCCATTGACAGTCACATACAGTTTAAACCATGGCGCGGAGGTAGTTCTAGGTTGACAGTCACATACAGTTTACCATGGCGTGGAGGTAGTTCTTGGTTGACAGTCACATACAGTTTACCATGGCGCGGAGGTAGTTCTTGGTTGACAGTCACATACAGTTTACCATGGCATGCAGGTCGTTCTTGGTTGACAGTCACATATAGTTTACCATGGCGTGGAGATAGTTCTTGGTTGACAGTCACATACAGTTTACCATGGCGTGCAGGTCGTTCTTGGTTGACAGTCACATACAGTTTACCATGGCGTGCAGGTCATGTTTTATTGTGAGTCAAATACAGCTTACCATGGCGCGCATGTCATGTTTTATTGTGAGTCACATACAGCTTACCAAGGCGTTTATGGCATTTGCAGTTTACCATAGAGGAATTAACAATCGCCGCGATTGCTCAAAATTGCCGTTTCAAAAACATGAATGTCTTATTCATGTCGTCCAATAGATGGGAGACATGGTCTATAAGCAGACCATTCTGTCTGCTGCATAGACTCCACAATGGACGGCATGGTTGCATCACATAACACCACATTGACACTACCTGTTACCACAACACTGAAGATACGGTAATGAGCTAATATTTCACCATGAAGCGCCTCACAATGAGGTCAAAGAAGGAGCTGCCATTTGACGGCCGACGTGGGATTCTCGATTAGGATGGTTACTTCATTGGAAGTAAGCTAACATCCAAAGCATTGAGTGATTATGCCTCAACATTAATTCCATTAGTCACACATTGTGATTACAGACCTGCTCATCTATCAGATTGATGGATTACACAAAGGATTGACAGAATATAAATAAGGATTTCTCATTCACAAAATTGTCACGGGGCTGGATCAATCATGTCATCGACATGCGGCAATAATCATTTATTTTTATGTTTGCTGCTTTGTTCGATCACAGATCGGTAAGGTAATCGGAGAGTTACGCTTCTTATAAACTACTTGGAGGTTCATCTTGTCGTCAATTTCCATTTCTAGTTCTAGAATTGCTGACTATGCGTCGCAACGCGTCATGCTAAAGCTACCATGCGTAGAGCATATTACAGCATGTCTGATGCTCAAATTATTAAAACATCAATCGCTTTTATGCAATTTTAAGCCAATCATGTTGTACGTTACTGTATCCGTATCTATGAATTGCACAATGTCCAAACGTCTACGGCAACTGATTCAAATGATCTATTTATAGCATTACCGAGATCGTGATTGCGTATGCCAACACCTTCTAGCTACAAAGATGATATCTTGAATGAAATGCGATTCTACCAAACATCTTTGTACCTCGTCACAAACACAAACAAGTGACATAGGTAGAGACACACACACACACACACACATATATACATATATAGATATATCTATATATATATATATATATAGAGATATATATATATATATATATATATATATATATAGATATAATAGATATATATATATATATATATATATATATATATATATATACATATATATCTATTTATTTATATATATATATTTATGTATATATATTTTTATACATATATATATATACATATAGATATATATAAGACATACATACATATATATATATATATATATATATATATAAATATAAATATATACATATATATATATATATATATATATATATATATATTATATATATATATATATCTATATATATATGAAACATATAAATATAAATGACTATATATATATATATATATATTATGACTATATATATATGACTATATATATATATATATATATATATATATATATATATATATATATATATATATATATACATATATATATATATATATATATATATATATATATATATATATATATATATATATTTATATGACTATATATATATGTGATATATATATATATGTATTTACCAGTACGTACATATATATACTGGCACTAACAAAGTGGCTTCCCCAGCTGGCGCTAACACTGCTATATATATTGCTGGCGGTATACAAATGCCATATATGTTGCTTCTCAAGATGGCACTAACCAGTTTATTGTCCATTCTGCGTGGACGTAAATACAAGGAATATAAAACTACCTATCAATGTGACCTACATTTGGATTGTCACATTTACCCTACATAAACCTTTACATTGCATCATTGAAGAAAGAGCAAGTTAGAAGCAGCATTTTGTTCCACCATCATATTATGCATGAGACATTCCGCCCTGAGCCATGAGGACATTCAAAGTGAACGGAAGAAATACAAAGCTACCTGTCAGTGAATTGTCAATATATTAAGTTTAGTATTTTTAAGTCTTTTAGACTAAAACAGTTTTTTATGCTTTCAGGACAGAAAGACCGGAGCGTGATTGCTGACAAATAACCTACCGGTTTGAATATTATTTAAATGCTTGTTTTCAGTTAAAGGATTAGGAACTGTGCATATTTTACGTGAACCATCGTTTGTGTAAGTGATCTGCCAGTATATAATATATGACGCACCATCATATATCGTCACATGTTACGCTAACCAATGCCGATCGTTGATTACACTGATTCTGTTGAGCGTTCGATAAAGTATGGGATAGCTGCACAATTCTTAATCTCTACCACGACTGGGTTGAAGGTGCCACGTACATGAATATGACTGGCCATTGGATGTTTAGTTATCTGAGAGTGGTCTATCTTGTCTAAAAACATGAAAGCTAGGCTTGAACTAAGAAACACTAGTTTCTTGCATCGATTTTTAACATTTACCAGCCACCTCATTGACATTTTTCAAGAGAGACCATCCATCGGACGAGCTACTGCATGAAGGGACACCTAGAATAGCATACAGAAACTGTGAGAGGAATAAGCCTTGCGGGATATTGCTATACATATATATATATATATATATAAGTATATCATATATATATATATCATAGATAGATATAGCTATATATATACATATATCTATCTCTTTAGATATCTCTCTATGTAAATGCTTATCTCAAGATAAGATAGATTTATCTATATTTAATATATATATCTGTGTAAATCGTATGTATAAGTCTATCTCTATATATTAATATAATGGTATATCTATATATATATATATATATCTATATCTCTCTATATCCTATATATATATATATATACATATATATATATCTCCCCCTATTATTGCAAAACGCTATTGTTGTAAACATCCATTATTTAGGGTTGTGCCAGAAGCACCACTGCAGACTTTCCTGGTAGCAATAGATAATTCATTGCAGTTTATAACTAGGTTCGCTTCCAGGAAAAAACTCTTTGCAAGGGTGGCGTTTATCTTAAAAGCGGTTTCTAATATTCAGCTTTATACCACTCACACCATCGGCACTCCAATAATTACTGGCTAAAGGAAGGACCGTTTTTATAGCAATAATTGTGTTTTTACCTGCTTTCCGCAGTAACTCAACGATCACAAAATAAAAATCTAGATTACCGGCTGCTATTTGTGGCTGTTGGCCAAGTTACGTCAATTCAACTGCTATTCATTGATTGCCCATATATAGTCCAATGTTGCCTCGCTTATCCACCGTGCTCAACAGTTACACAAGGGTTGGTTTTATGCTTTTTATACTCGTTCTGCAAGGAGACTGGTCGCTGCAACGTTGCATAATGTCACGACAAATAATGCTCTATGAAAAGCCATACAGAAAAAGTCAGCGACGGCTAAGTTAACATCAAAGGTATTTGCGTAAAACTCATCGTTGTTGTGCTGTGTTTGTGTTGTGGTCGTTTGTAGCCACCAAGACATATCTGAGCAATTAAGTACACGATACATGTAAATGCAACCTGCAATTAAACGGCAGAACGTAAGTTATTGACAACGTTAACGCCAAATGAACTGTGATAATTATACTTGTCTTGGAAATTGTCTTCAAAAGAGGAATATTTGACATATCAATGAGAGCCATAGTCCCAAAACAAGTCTTCTTCCTTCCTACTTCATATGTAACCAAATATGGGTTAATCGGAAAGAAAAAAAAGGAATCAAGCTCGAATGATGTCAGTGCACGTGACTGGGTGTTGAGGCTATGACGAAGGACATGAGGTGAACAGCGTGGCACCACATGCTGGGGGAGACATGAGGCGAGCAGCGTGACACCACATGCTGGGGGATACATGAGGCGAGCAGCGTGGCACCACATGCTGGTGAAGGACATGAGGCGAGCAGCGTGACACCACATGCTGGGGATACATGAGGCGAGCAGCGTGGCACCACATGCTGGTGAAGGACATGAGGCGAGCAGCCTGTCACCACGTGCTGGGGGGGGGGATGATGCGAGCAGCGTGGCACCATATGCTAGGAAGGACATGAGGCGAGTAGCGTTGCACCACATGCCGGGGTAGACATCCGCCATACTGCCGTTGTCTTGAGAGATGCTCGACAGCATTAAACCAGATCAATCTGATTAAAACAGGAAACCGACAAGGACCATCAAGAATTAGGGAATTGAGCAATTATTGTTAATTGATTGACAGTCAGCACAGACATGACAACATTGGGAAAGAAGTCTACGTGTAAGATGACCGGGTTGGGTTAGACAGGCTCCATATGGTTAGCAGATTATGACATCAGCAGGGAGAGACAGACACATATATCCTTGCGAATCCACAAGAACATTTCTTATTTTGTCAACAGCTCTATGTTTCTCGCTCCTGAGATACATATCAGGTACAAGATGACTTCATTTGGTGGGTTCCATTGACCAAACAAAAACGCGCGAAAATTGATGGATTCATTATCACCCCTACCTTCCTGAACCACGATCAATTCAAGTGCTTTGTAGTTTGCAATTGGGATTTAGCAGTAAGCCGAGTGCTTAAAGGCTTCACATATAAATGAAGCTTAGAATCACATCACGGAGTACTTTATTGAAGGCAGCTTGAGGTTTTGTTTCGTACTATTTGTTCATTTTATGCTTGATTGCAGATGATGTTCATACGACGTTTTAGTTCTAGTTGAAAGGCATTCACAATGTATGTGTTAATTCACCTTATTGATTGCATAGTCATTTTATTTATTTCCTTCAAGGGATGCTTTATTGCTAGAATTGATCCCTCGCAGGGACACTACTTTTATTAAGCAGCAGCTCGTGACAGTGGCTCCAGTTATGTACTTGGGAAAACATGATAAAAGGGTCAACATTGCTATTCCATTTGCAAATCACAAGTTTAATGTGAGCAATGAAATAATCATAAGATTATTTAAGCATTGTTTTGTTTCTGCACACATAATTTAGAGACGAGTTTCTGACTAACTAATGAAAGGTTTGACGGCTAATTATTAATTTTATAGTTACTTGCACCTTACGACAAGCCACAGCAGTTCATGTTTATCGAAAATAAACAGATCACAACTCCTTGTGAATATCATAATTATGGTGGTCATGAATTTATCAATAACAACTTAATGGTCTGTAAATAAATGAGAAGTTGATTAAATGGAACATAAAGGAACTGTACACATCGAGAGTTACGCGCAATGATCACATCGTTTAACATCAAACAGTAATTTATAACACATATCATTTATAGTGTCGTTGTTGCTGTTGATGCATCGCGTCCAATTCATTTGCTATGAGCTGCATCACATACAGTCATCAATATTATCCTACAGCTTATCTGGAATATAAATAGACGCTAACAGGACGACATGCATTGGATCTCTAGAAACTGCCATATTTCGTTCTTATGAGCCAAATACTTCAGTCCCTTGACTCTGTATTAATGATCGAATATTGCCGTATAAAGATTTCATCAGCAGAAAAAGCAATCAATACATTTCAGATTTCCGAAACAAAGGTTTCCTAGCAACTGTCTGTAAATAATACTGAGATTTTTTCAGCTGCGGCATACGCATAGAAATCAGTGCGCGAATCGATTGAACACATCCCAGACACTGACATTTGAATATATAATGGAATGTTGTTTTGTCGGAGTGGTTCAATGAGGCCTCGTCAAGTCCTTAGTGTGGCTTAGTGAAAGCGCCAGACACTGTGAAGCTAGTTACATGGTATTCAGCATGAATACCAGATGCCATGAATTCTATAGCAGGATAACGATCATCGGTGTTCTGTCAGGTTTAAAGCACGATGCAAATAGGCTTGATCAATTTCGGAATAAAGGTCTGTTGGTGTAAGAATACCATTTTGCATCACCTTTGATATGATGATTTGTTTCCAGTCTGCAAGGTGCGTCGCCTCCTGACATAGCACCAGACCCGCCATCTGAGATAATGGCATAGCAACCGGCCCCGCCATCTGAAACAATGGCATAGCAACCGGCCCCGCCATCTGAAACAATGGCATAGCAACCAGCCCCGCCATCGGAAACAATGCTGATGATGTTACCAAGAGCATGAAACGTGGATCATTATATTTTGGCTGAGAACATATTATGTTTCAAGCCACGACCTTGTTTCAAGACCTGACGCAATATGCTGCCTGCTATTGTTCTCTGTGCAAAACAGAGATTGATCGATTACGTCCTGAAGCTCATTTTCTACACAGAGCCATCCTCATTCATATTCCACGCGCTCATGGGGCGGTCTATCCGTGTCTGATGGATGGCTGGCATTGTCATCAATATAAAGCAGTAGCTACAGGTTTGTTGATAACCCGAGAAATAATACTTACGCTGTGTTAGACACAGGCCACCACGACAAAGATGAGGGAGATAATTAGATCCATGGTGCTCTTGCGACGTTGCAATTAGTAACAGGTTCCCATCAACTGCGCTGAGTAATAGAGCGTCACAAGCGAGTCAGGCTATGGGGTGATGGTACCACGTGACGGAATGTTTCTCGGACCGAGTGTGTACTAACGTGAATGACCCGTTTCCTCTATACCTCCACAAACCTCGCAAAATAGTTATTAAGTTCCTGGTGAACGTGTCTTGAGGCATCACTCATGCACATTGCATGGTTCAGTCCGATGTTGCGATAGTTTGACCTTCATGGACCATCGTTTCCTCCCCATACTTGACGCATCCACTCTCATAAGGCCGCATGCGCAATGAGATACCGAATGCAGGAGGAATGCCCTGCACAACGTGAATGTCGGGTTAAGAGGAAAACGCCATAAAGCAATATAGATGGCGCCGTGTCTCATACCCCTATCGCCCCTGCATGCACTACACACCATAACTTATGCCGACCGCATTTGTTTTACGAGCATAAAACATTAATTATTGCTACCATGGTAGTAAAACTTACACTACAACACTATGTGTATCTGTAAACTTACACTACAACACTATGTGTATTTGTAAACTTACACTACAAGACTATTTGAATGTGTTACCTTACACTACAAGACTATGTGTATTTGTAAACTTACGCTACAAGACTATTTGTATTTCTAAACTTACACTACAAGACTATGTAAACGTGCATTGATAAGAAATGCAAAAACATAAATAACAATGAACGTAATATACTGTGAAGCGCAAATTCGCCAATATTGTTGAAACAGACCTCTTCGATTCATGGCATTGATGTATCTTGATATAAGCACAGCATATACGCACTGTTATGGGTTGCCTTTATCACACGTTAAATGTGTTAACGTCTGCTGAGAGACTCGCGTTTTCTTGTGCGTCGTTGTGTCATGCCAGGTCTAAATAATGCATCTCTCTATCACATTGGGCTACTGCAGTTCATGAACACATGTCGCTCTGGATTACGTATTTTGTCATAAACGCAACACATTACAAAGGAAACTCGCGGCGCTTAAGTTGTAGCCCTTCGCGTGCCGCAACTAGTGACTGCATCTTAGGTGCTTAGGAAACTCATTGTGTCGCAGAATCGTGTGAACTTTCTATTGCACCTTGGCATAAAAACGGCAAGCTGCGCAGGGGCTTGTGACCTGCCAAGACAAACGACAAGCGATCAAGAGGCACAACGCTACTTCTTGTGAATGTTCTATTGGTGATCGTGCTGTCTATGAATTTGAATAGGAATTGACGGATATGTTATTTTAACCGCAGTACTTATGTTTTTCAATTAAAGTCGATTATATATCGCTTAGGAAAAAGCTAATGTCGGTGCGATAGTAAGCCACAGTAGACGTCAAGCTGTAAAAGATATATTACAGTTACATGATATCCAGCTTGAGTCACTTCTACTTAATGCATCATCTGCCATGCCAGCTATCATTTCTACATACAAAAATTATGTGTTGTTATTGAGTCGAATCGAACCAGGAACACAAAACATATCAGCGTAAAACATGGTTATTTGCTTACCGTGGATATGAAATTCGTTAAGCAGTAAAACTGCATGATCCGGTTGCAGAGAGGATCTAGCGAGGAACAAGGAAGTGGCTCTCAGAGGTAGTCAGAGGGAACATGAGTCCATCCTGAAAGATACATATACCCTCTACAGAGGTAGCTACATCAGCAGATTGCATATATTTGTACTGGTATCGATTGCTTACATTAGGTAAGTATCTTAACATTGTCGCTTTTTCAAAAGTTAATTAACAATGCTGAGCAACCTATCTAATCACAGAAAGTATCCGTACATCTGATCCTAGATGTTCACAGGAAAACTCCGTGCATCCGATGCTCTGATCTAATATCCGGTCACGTCTGGAGTCGTCGCGAGGATAAAGAAGTCAGCTAGCGCAGGAAGAAAACTTGTCAAGTTTATATGCATCTAATTTATTTTTCGCGCTGATCATCGTCAAAATGGGGAGTGATTTCCCGAACATCAATCACAGGAAATATCCGTAGCTGCTCCCAGGAAACATCCGTGCATCTGATGTTCTGATCAAATATCCGGTCACGCCTGGAGTCGTCGTGCGGATGAGGAGGTCATCTAGTGCAAGAAGAAACCTAGTCAAGTTTCTATGCATCCAATTTATTTGCCGCGCAGATCATCATCATAATTAGGGGTGATTTCCTGAACATCAATAGAGCGTTGCCTGTAAACCACGCCCATATGATACGGCAGTTTCTTGTATTTGCCGCCTTTTTAGCTGCTGTTATCTCTGACATGGTGAAATCAGCTCCCATGCGCCTTAATAAAGAATATAACAAATTTAACGAATGCATCACAGATACGGACATTTGTTGCTAAAATCGTTTGCTACTTTTTGGGAGGAATTAATTATTTGTATCTAGCAAAAACCTCGAGAGGCAAGACACATTCACACAAGTTCAGAAGCTTGTCAAAGTCGTAATCCACTCAGGGTATGTTTTGTGCGACATTACGCATGACAGCTTGTCTACATGGACAAATATTAACTACCTGTTGTTTCTGGTCAGGTTGGAAATTTGTTGAAAACCTTGCTATATTAACTGCTCATTTGTAACCTTCAGAGAACACATGCATGAGGAAACCAGGAATTGAACACAAATCGGTCAAATTGTCATGGCAACAGTGAGATCTAATTCAGGGTGAGGGGGTGCTCTTAACCCAGAACACTGAAGTAGTTCCAAGCGCGTGGCGCGTTTAAGGGATTTGTTCATGTAATGTTGTGTACTCTTCAAAGGAAGGAAACTGACCAGAACAATTAAGTAGCTCTAACCAAGCGACATATGGATAGGGTTGGCACTTGAACTTTGTAAAATCGCCAAGGGATGGAGAGGTTATTTTGCATTTGGAAAATGATTGATTAATTATCGGATGTCGTGAGTCACCCGGAACTGAAGGCCATTTTATAACGTGTCTAGTGACTCTACGGAACACGCCGACGCATATTAATGACAGGTAACCTGTGTTCCACGTGCAGTCAATCAGCCCGACCCTGACACACCTGTCAGCATGCATCATACACTAAAGTGACATTTCACATGATCTGATAGCGCGTGTAGGGATTGTCGTGACGTAAGAGTGCGTCATTCTGTGTTTCTCTGTCCTAGTAATTTTGCTTATCGTGCACTTATGCCTATATACATATATCTACGAACTTCCCTGGATAATGGCGTCATGTTTTATATGTCATGTAATGGACGCGATGATCGCTTGATTCAGCAGTGCCCAATATGAGAATGTTTTACAATGTCAGCTACAGAGATAAGTGATGATACTACCTCGTCCTAGACAATCTAATGAATAATTCCTGACTTCAGAACCACAGAGTTAACTAGGCAATAAAGATCAGAGTAGATAAATCGCCGAGCGTACATCAGGTAGCTATATAATGGATCGAGGCATCCCTCGGCCGAAAACACTGGCCTAATTCACATTTATACCTCTATCAATTACAAGTGACTGCTAGCACTTAACGGGCGCAGCAAATGCATCAGAATTATCCTCATACGTCAGCGCGTTGTTGAAAGAGATGTAATGGCCCCGTATTTCATGTTCAGTGACCAAATTGCTCTCAGGCATTCGTAACCTTACATGTACATGGTCTGGGTGTCGTCGCCACTTGTACATGGTCTGAATGTCGTCGCCACTTGTACATGGTCTGAGTGTCGTCGCCACTTGTACATGGTCTGAGTGTCGTCGACGGCCACTTGTACATGGTCTGAGTGTCGTCGACGGCCACTTGTACATGGTCTGAGTGTCGTCGCCACTTGTACATGGTCTGATTGTCGTCGCCACTTGTACATGGACTGAGTGTCGTCGCCACTTGTACATGTTCTGAGAGTCGTCACCAGTTGTACATGGTCTGAGTGTCGTCGCCACTTGTACATTTTCTGAGTGCCGTCGCCATATTTGTCTTTTGTCTGTCAATAGAGAACCCAACATCCACCGGTCTGATGATATCACTTTACGCCCTTATCCCCTGAAGCGTCACTGCCAAAGTATATCTATCTATGTAGAATCCAATCCAATTACCTCTGCCTTCATAGGGCGATGTGTTCACTGACGTCAGTGACAATGTCTGCTGGGGCCGGGCACGTGTGGTCGCTGTGAACAGACAAAGCCCAGCTCTATCTGAACAGGTATATTGTATCTTTATACAACTTGTGTATGTCCGTCAACGCGTTCAGCCTTCCAATGTTTATTGTATTAAAATTATACACGTCGTATTAGAATGTATCATTCGACTCTTGAACCAATGTGCTATTAGACATTTTCCAGTCATCGAATGTGCGGTTGAATCAGAGAAGAAAGAGAGCTGATTGTGACGGTTGCCGTCCGTTGGTGCTGCGTCATACGCTGCTGCCCACTATGATTGAGAGTAACGTGTCCATTCTTGCAGCACAGTTGCGTTGCATGTTTGTTTTCGTTGCAGCTTCATTTGAAGCTGGTTTTTGCAGATGTCACGGTGAATCAGTGACTTACTGTGAAGACCGACGTACTCTCCGACATGGTAGCAAACTGCAATCCTACATCACAAACATAATGATGTCCACGGGCGCTTGTTGTGGGCATCACTAACGTCATGATTACCACGGGCGCTTGGTGCGGGCATTACTAACGTCATGATGTCTACAGGGCGCTTGGTGCGGGCATAACTTACGTCATGATTACCACGGGCGCTTGTTGCGGGCATCACTAACGTCATGATTACCACGGGCGCTTGGTGCGGGCACCACTAACGTCATGATGTCCACGGGCGCATGGTGCGGGCATTGATCACTGAATGTTTTATCGGCTAATTTGTCCCCAATTTATAATCAAGTTACCTGATGAACAGATGAATGCTCGTCAATATGCTCCATGCTCTGAGAATGGTCCAAGAGGGCCGGTGACGAAGACATTCTGGCAGTAAGTATCAGGACAGTTGCTTTAAATTTGCACTCCATTACAACAAGTTCACGGCTTAAGCGAGTTGGATGTTGCAGAATCACGCCCTATATGTGCAGCAGCCGCCTTATAGCACTCACGACGCCTTTGAATGGTAACCCAAACTGGCAGGTTATCAAAATGATACAATATTCTCTTTTACAGTAATTTATTCGCTCATTTAAGTGTACACATTTAATATGTCACAGAGTAAATATTGGTCTGTGTGGGTTTATGAATTTCGTGCGTTAAGGAGAGCTTGGCTTCTTATTGCTCTGTTATTCTATGCTAAAGCCCTCTGGCGAGCAATAGAGGATAAGCAACAAAAAGTGTGATGTACATTAACTGTAATTTGTCCGTAGCAACCATTGGCTACGGCTGTAGCATCATCCAAATGCGAAGCTTAGTCACAAATAATAGACCACATTTTCGTTACAGTCATAGATATAACTTAACTGTTCACTTTTGATATCGTCATCGATTAATCTGTCGCTGTTGGCGATAATATGTTCATTGCATTAATTGTGCCTATCTGCTTCTGAAAGGCAATCCTGGATATGGCTACATGATGAATGAGTATGTTATCTTAACCGGAAGTCAGTTAGCCTCTGGTGTCCTTTTGGCAATGTAACCTTCATGACGGTATTGCAAAACATTATGATAATGTCAACTTTGCGGCGATAATAAAAGCACATCTATACAAGATCGCTACCCAGTTATCCTGGGTAATTTAAAGTATTATTGATGCCCGGTCACCTCGCTCTTCATCCTGCAGATACTTACATTCGCACTTGATGGTTTAATGCAGTTAGCACCATTCCTAACAACCGTCCCTCTGTTCGGCCTCTCTGTAGCTCGCATCAGGGGTAGCAGTAGTTTGAAATGCCCGTGTCGAAGACGTCCTCAAATAATGCGCTCAGCGCCTTATAAAAGTGAAATTAAACTGATCAATGCAGCGAATAAGAGAAGGGACCACAGGAAATGGCTGTATCCTATTGACAGATTTCTAGGGAGCCATTGACCGGTCTAACATAACTGGTCAGAAGTCTTTATGGTTTTCTCGTGAGCTGGGGTAAATGGTAACTGTACAACTTTCTCCTCGTGTGTAACAATAGCTTACTATAAGAGAGTGGAGACTCCAGAATACGTGCACGCAATATACTGTCGTTCTCTGAGGTTTCTATGCTAGTCAAGTGGACGCTATCAGAGGATACACAATATTGATACTGAAGCAGCTATCAACACAACTGTTGTGATGGTGAGATCAAAGTATCATTGTGCTTATAATGTGCACCATGCTAATCATAGCCCTGCGCATTGACCGGTGCTGGTGGAGAAACCAATGAAAGCTTGAAATCTTAACGAGTTGTCCTCCGGTAAAGAGCTTGATATGCACTTATCTGTCGACGCATCAAGAGTTGTCTGGGTATTTGATGTTAGCATTGAGTGAATGATGTCCTCGTATGAGGTTCGCTCATTTTGTTGCGTAGTAAATTGTCATTCGCAATACCAATGCAGGGTAGGTGTCTCTGTCCATCAAAATAAGGGTGTGAATTTTGCTGATCCATTCGCCAAAGAATATTTTGTTTTCAGGATTGACTCACGCTTACAGTTGAAACAATTTTGCTTACTCTTGCAAATAAGGAATGCATTCTCTTTTCCTATAATTTATTCGCTCATTTAAGTGTACACATTTAATGCTTCAGCTCAGGTAACGACGCATGATGCCATCTAATCATGCAACAGGTACACCAAATCTCCTTGGTCGGTCTGTTCAATACTTTAATATATCAAACCTAGAGATGTATGCTCCAGGAAATTGCCAGTCCGTCTTCTCTGCCCGGAATGTTTAAACCATAAACTCCCCTCTCATTACTCCTTCAATAGGGGTAGGGGGCAGATTATTGAATATCAAACCTAGAGATAATTGTATGCTCCAGGAAATTGCCAGTACTGACCTTGATTCACTGATTACGGACCTTGTTCACTGATTATTGACATTGATGCACTGATTATTGACATTGATGCACTGATTATTGACATTGATGCACTGATTATTGACATTGATGCACTGATTATTGACATTGATGCACTGATTATTGACATTGATGCACTGATTATTGACATTGATGCACTGATTATTGACATTGACACTGATTATTGACATTGATGCACTGATTATTGACATTGATGCACTGATTATTGACATTGATGCACTGATTATTGACATTGATGCACTGATTATTGACATTGATGCATTGATAATCGACGTTAATGCTCTGATTATTGACATTGATGCATTGAATGCCTATTTACAGTAATGCACCGTTTATTGGGGCTGATGCACTGACTATGTAGCTTCAACTTTAAATTAGATAATCATGATTTTGAACAGAGAGATCAATTTGGAATTATTCTTTGAAAATAAACCCAAGTAAATCATATACAGCCCACATACCCACACGAAATAGCTGGGAAAACAAGCGAAAATTGTCCGATGATGTAAGGCTCGTATATTTTATGAAACAACAATCCTGACGGAAGGTCACAACAGACCATACGGCCATTATTAGCCACGCCTTTAACGTATCACCTAGGCGATAGGTCCGCCCATGTTAAGTGGCAATGATAGATCTATGCATCCGGGCATTGTTTATCGTGAAGTGTTAGAGACCGGCGTCGGCCTGATCCATTGCCCCGTGCTTGGCAGTGATAAATAATGCGTCGGTTAAACTCTAGCCATGTCAGCGGTGGACTGATCAATTCAGTGGGAATAATGAATGCAACGATTACGATTCTTAGCTAATAAAAATGGCAAGGACAGTAAATGTAAGTAAATATGCTAAATTTGTACACGCAGTATTGCCGCTTACAGCCATATGCTTTTCCATCCAGAGGGAGTGTCAATAATGCTCAGGAAAGAAAGGCTTACTTCATAGCAAAATCCCAGAGGTCGTAATAAGATAAAGTTTAGATGGAGAGGCGCGGAATTTTCTTGTGGGCGCAGGGAGGAATCATTTTCATACTGGTCTAGTGGTTCGGCTTAGATGTCAGACATATCGCAGGTCAGAACATTCTCAGTAATTTGTCAAGTTTTATTGCAGAACATATGTTGCACTACAGCGCGGCAGTTGCTTTACAACCAGTACGAGACGAGAAACTTACATAATGTACATAATCACCTGATCGCTCTTCGTCTATACAGTAGACCCACCATGTGTTAATGTCCTGGGAACACCTTCAAGTATAAACTATACGCAATTTACACATGATCGTCCTCTGTCTCTCTCTGTCTTTCTGTCTCTCTGTCTGTCTGTTTGCTTGCCTGCCTGTCTGTCTGTCTGTCTGTCTGCCTGCCTGGCTGTCTGTATGTCTGCCTGCCTGCCTGTCTGTCTGTCTCTCTTTCTGTCTCTGTCTCTCTCCCCCCCCTCTCTCTCTCTCTCTCTCTCTCTCTCTCTCTCTGCAGATGGCGTGATCGTAGGCACCCAGGTAGTTGGATGCCATCCTTACTTCACGTAGCGTGCATTAAGATCCTACAGTACCAGCACCTGGTGACTGGCGATCGTTCATGTGTTATACCGACCCCGTGCAGCTTCACCCTCGTCCCCGTTTAACACAGAGAGTTATTGAGACGATAAGTGAATCCCCGGACGTGATGAAGGCGCCATGCTTATTCTATAGCAAGCACTAAAACAAACCAGATATTTGCATACAAACATATGCAACAAACAATTCAACCCGACACACTGATTATGTTATTTGAGGCAGAGTTACATGGTGAGGCGCACGTCATTCATCATTCCTTGGTCAATTGAACCACTTTGACGTCGCGCTAACAAGCATACACACTGTGGCTCGCGCGTCATTCATCATTCCTTGGTCAATTAAACCACTTTGACGTCACGCTAACAAGCATACACACTGTGGCTCGCGCATCATTCATAATTCCTTGGTCAATTAAACCACTTTGACGTCACGCTAACAAGCATACACACTGTGGCTCGCGCGTCATTCATCATTCCTTGGTCAATTAAACCACTTTGACGTCACGCTAACAAGCATACACACTGTGGCTCGCGCGTCATTCATCATTCCTTGGTCAATTAAACCACTTTGACGTCACGCTAACAAGCATACACACTGTGGCTCGCACGTCATTCATCATTCCTTGGTCAATTAAACCACTTTGACGTCGCGCTAACAAGCATACACACTGTGGCTCGCACGTCATTCATCATTCCTTGGTCAATTAAACCACTTTGACGTCACGCTAACAGGCATACACAGTGTGGCTCGCACGTCTAATCACTATTCGCTGGATAGATGTACATTGGTTATTTGGCCAGGATCTGCTGCCAAGTTGACGGCGGTTGGGAGAGGAGGGAGAGACGGATCTCATTGATCTAATACAGCTTAATTTGTTCTCTCTGTATGCATCCCACAGGTTCTGATGAAGAGCGGGCGGGAGTGGGGGGGGGGGGGGGGGGGGGGGGGGGGGGGGGGGACTACATGGAAGCATACAATCGTGCTTCAAACAAGAAAATTGCGTTGGTTGATTTGGATTCGTAGATGAAGAGCTCCCAGTCATCGGCTGATAAGGTGCTTATCGTAAATTTGTCATCCACCCATGATGCACCCGGTAACCCCGCAAATAACATCAAACGAAACATGCGCAGTGAGTATCGGCGAAACCAACTGCCTTGGTAATATATATAATGATTACTCTCTTCCTAGCAGTGGCGTTAATAAAAAGAAACAATGTTCTTGTGTTAGAATAATAATGGCCAGTGAATAATAACAATGAACGTAGCCGCGTTGTCTACTGAAAGTACACTGGTCCTGTTGCGCTTAAAGACGCGGCGATTCTTACAGATCTGTTACAGCTCAATTATCGTGGTTTTGCAGGGCTCGTCATTATCCAATCTTCTTGTATATACACGATATGTTATACGGCTAATACGACATTACGCACCGCACTCACAGCGCTTGTAGCTTCGGTGATGAACTGGTTGAGATGCTAATGCAGCCTGTAGAGGTTACAAATGACGGCACTGTTGGAAGGGAATTCACTCGTGGCGTAGGTTGGGAATGTTGACCTCGGCCCAGGTCACCAGACTGCTGGATAGGCTGGACTATATGGGAGCATGACTCTCACATTGAGGGTAGTATTAATATTGATACGGAATTGGATCATCGACGACACAGGGTTAATTCTTTTATGCAGATACCTGTCCGTCCTATTCAGACAACGATTGCTAGATGGAAACCTGATTGCATGCAGTAGTATCATGGAAACCTGATTGCTAGTAGTATATCATGGAAACCTGATTGCTAGTAGTATATCATGGAAACCTGATTGCTAGTAGTATATCATGGAAACCTGATTGCTAGTAGTATATCATGGAAACCTGATTGCTAGCAGTATATCATGGAAACCTGATTTCTAGCAGTATATCATGGAAACATGGTCTCTTCCGTAAACGGCGTGAGTGACGCCTTGTGAATTTTTAAGATGTTGCGCTGGGATCTAGTGCTGTAGCGTACACACTTCACTTGTCTACCAAGAAGCCATGAATAATAAATCGATACACGAGCGATAAATCAAGCGAATGAGGCTCATTAATGGAACGTCTTATTCACAGACGAATAACGACAGCTGTAGCTAATAAATTATGTAATTATAAACAGACGTGTCGCTATTGTTACAACACATTCAATGACTTGTAACTACTGCCATAACCCATTAAACGAATCAATTATCTACTGACGTGTCAATTATGCTGTAGAAGTGTAGGTAACTATTGGGTTTACTGTATATAACAAATGCAGTAGGCTCACTAGGCCAATGTTGTGAGAGTATTTCCTGTTTTAGTCTTCGTCCGGTGCTTTCTTCTGATATATCAAGACTTCTCTGCATAGGAGATATATCGCTTGTATCATCAGCCGCTGCATCATTTGTAGACACCTAAACGCATCATACACAGTCGGCTCACATCAAAAGGCTACCCAAACTGCCACGCTACACCTCAATGCAACACAAACAGCCAGTTAACATCTAAATGTCTTATTTGATGGGTTTTAGTGCTGATCATAGCAAACTATGCTAGAATTGAGCTGTGTTGCAATTGTTGGTAAATTGAATTGTGGCAATACTCGGACGGATCCGAACCAAAGTTTTCGTGATTTTGTGACATTATCTGCGCTTGGAGAAACGCGTTACATCCAGTGAGAGGTATCACATTTGTATGGCGATGTTTATTGCACACTTGGGCCAGCATCGATCCTCTTACCATTACATTGGATGTAATATTATATTGTTTTGTCGGAGGTTTTCAACTCTGCACTCATGAATCTACTTACGTTAACTACGTACGTGTAGGGACTGTTTTACTTTCCGCTGGCCGATTTGAGTTTATTTCTTCCTTACATGATTCATTTCTGCATTCTCTCACATACAAGATAACTGCTTTGCTGCAAAAGAGCTGCAGTATTCGGTCTCATCAAGCCACAGACACTGCAGATATAGGTCTATCCTGAATGACGAATGATCCCTGAGTATACCCTCTCACATCAACGATAAATAGTGTACAAGATGTCTTCAGTAACTACGACATAGCTAGGTGTGTCTCGAGTATTGTGCTACTGTAGCTAAGGAAGCGTAGAGCATTATTCTATTTGCACTAAATACGTATACCATAGGTTCAAGGGATGTGATTTAAGGTGATTCATGGTAGGGAAACCAATGATCATTAACTTCAGGAAGAAATAATGTTTCCAATGCTTAGCGCGAGCACAGAGCAATCTCCCTGTCATCGCGCGCATCTATTAATGTCGATAAGCGGTTCGTAGTTTAATATAATTGATGGAACCCCAAGGCAAGATCTTGACAGAGAAAATCTCAGTTCCATTCTGTATGTACCTTCTTCACTCCATCTTAATCAGTATGATAGCTGGTGCTGTGATCAAAGTGAGCCCTTCATAGAACAAATGATGATACATAATTACGAAAATGGAAGGTGCAGTTGATTGCTGCCCAATACTAATCCGGAGGTTACGGAATGACTCCTGCCACGTCAATTTACAGCCCATTCTCCGCTCTCCATTATCGCTATTTCATGATGGAACACGGGTTTACAATGATCTTTATTATTATGCTCGCTGTGGGGGTGGGAATACGGTGGAATGATGTACAAATATTTACAGGTGTCAACGAATCAAATCAGTCATCACGAATTGGGAAAAAAGCAAGCTCATTTCGTATGATTAGGCAATGCAATAGTCAACAGAGTCTCAGATTCACATTTGGTGGATCTAAGGCAAGGCATGAATAAACATTCTCAGTTTAGCCGATCTTTTAACGGTTTGTTTAAATATTGCGGACTTTGGTGAATACCAAGCGTCATAAGATATCAGAAAGATCCCACCGATGACGCAGAAATGAAGGAGCCCCCAGTGAGTTGTACGTAATGCTCGGGAGTGTGTCGCTATTTATTCTCGCGTTGACGAGTGATTTTCCGCAGTCACCCGGACAAGCCCCGTTATCCTATGGAAACGGCACCATGACAGCGCACGAAATGAAACCGAGGATGCTAACGGGCATAACATGAGGTGGGTTGATGTGATAACCGGTCAGTATTTGTGGCATGTAAGGTGGAGGGTTAATCTACAGCCATTCATTATACATGACATGTAAGTTGGCGGGTCACTATTAATGACAACTTACAACATAACCATCTTCTCATCAGTTTGGACGGCTGTCAGCAGCAACCAGCACTAGTCAAATGTCAGCAGCGACCAGCACTAGTCAACTGACATCAGTAACCAGCACAATCCAACTGTCAGCAGCAACCAGCACTATTCAACTGTCAACAGTAACCAGCACTAGTCAAATGTCAACACCAACCAGCACTATTCAACTGTCAGCAGCAATCAGCACTAGTCAACTGTCAGCAGTAACCAGCCCTAGTCAAATGTCAGCAGCGACCAGCACTATTAAACTGTCAGCAGCAACCAGCACTATTCAACTGTCAGCAGCAACCAGCACTAGTCAACTGTCAGCAGCAACCAGCAGTAGTCAAATGTCAGTGGCACTAGTCAACTGTTGCTTACGGTCTCTTATTAGGTTGTCTTATACAGAATCTGTTTAAGATGGTGCACAATAATCTGTTAATGAGCCGCTATGATGACGTCACACGATATAAGAAGCGCCTTACGGAAAACTGCATCCAATGGAACATCACAGCTGATTGCTGACACGCTGACAGACGGGGTTGAATGTGGAGGGGACTGATTACATGATTGACAGAACTCATCGTGGAATGGTATATCGTAATATTGGTGTAAACTTCATGTCCATTGTAAACATATTAGCGGCTCGGAGCCCAAAGTGAAAGCCTCACCAAAGACGCATGGTCTGTAGCTTACATTGGATAGTGACAGAGATATGCATCCGGGCACTTCCCACAAGAGAAGTGATTGGCTTGCTTAGCCTCGATCCATTACCTACCAACTTAAAGGGTTTCCGCCAAAGGAGTCTGCGTTCTGAGAGCCGTGATGTATAAGGCACTGTTACAACAACCGGTTCATCTCTCTTACCGTATGAATAATGCCAAGATCCACAGCAACGGCTGTTAATCTATTAAGCTGTTACAATGTCTGCTGTTTGTCGTGCATACAATATGAGCGTTCATAACTATTGGGTTACGTACACGATATTCTATCCCCGTCTCAGACATCTTACAGCAGCCGTTTGACAGGGTGCTCCGTCATCCATATCTAAGCCTGGCTTAGCCACTGTGCCCTGTGATCATGATACCTCGTCCGTTACAGCGTTTGAACACCTGCGACTATTTATCATTGCGGAGATACACCAGCAAGTCGGTGTAAAGGAGTCTGACAACACAGTGAGGCCAGCGATACTTCCTGTGGGTTGCGACCCCCGTATCCAGGCCTTTTAACCACGGAGCCACTAGATCAGGGCCCGACGTGCAATTTACGACCACAGAGGTATGCTTCGTCAGCGCATCTCTAGCAGTCTAACACTTTGAGGACATCCATGGTGCGCTGGGTATTGCTAATTCTCTGTCTAAGATGTGAACCCATGGAGCAGTTACGAGCTAACATTGCCAAATCTTATTCATTGACACTGTGTAGATATTGTATATTTTTCTTGTAACCCCCTAATGGGCCGTTTATGTAATCTCTTCTACTTGTGAGTGGTCGTGATGTACACATTTAGGGTTCCCTTTTCATTATTTACACGGGGTGCTACTGAATCATGAGACAAGAGCGCCTAACTGGGGTACTACTGAATTATTAGATCAAGAGGCCGTGATAAGGTTACAACCGAATTATGAGATCAAGAGACCCTGCTCGGGGTCGGCATAACACATGGACGCATTATGTATCAAATCGCCAGTCACCAGGTGCTGGTATGGTAGGATCGTTATGCACGCTACGTGGAGTGAGACAGAGAGACAGACAGATAGCTGAAGACCAGGTGTAAATCGGCATCCAACTCCCTGAGTGCATACGATCACGCCATCTGCAGAGAGAGAGAGAGAGAGAGAGAGAGAGAGAGAGAGAGAGAGAGAGAGAGAGAGAGAGAGAGAGAGAGAGAGAGAGAGAGAGACAGACAGACAGACAGACAGACAGACAGACAGACAGACAGACAGACAGACAGGACAGACAAACAGACAGACATACAGACAGACAGAGAGAGAGAGAGAGAGAGAGAGAGGGAGAAAGAGAGATGGGAAGAACATGTGTAGATTTTGAATAGTTTATACTTGAAGCTGTCCCCAGGACGTAGTTTAGCTTGGTGTGTTCGCCATGGTGGGTCTATTGTAGCGATGGACAGCGGTCGGGTGATCATGTGCATAATGGCGTCGTCGTTTTTAAAGAAGTGTCATGAATATAACACCAGTAATGGCAGCTTACAACATCTTCTATACTGCTAAAATAAACAGTTGTTCATTATGTGAATGCTTGTTATCAGTCCTCGGCATATCATTACCTTTCTCGTCTCGTACTGGTTGTAGAGGATCTCCCGTGCTTTCTATAGTGTAATATATGTTCTGCAATAAGACAATTGCGCGCCTCTCCATCTCAACCTTAGCTTAAAGCACGAGGCTATGGATCAGTCCGACTCCAGTCTCTAACACTTCACGATAAACAATGCCCGGATGCATAGATCTATCATAGCCCCTCAACATGGGCGGACCTGTCGCTTTGATGATACGTTAAAGGCGTGGTTAATAATGGCCGTATGGTTGTGACCTGCCGTCAAGAATGTGGTTTCATACAATATACGAGCCTTGCATCATCGGAAAATTTTCGCTTGTTTTCCCCAGCTATTTCGTGTGGGTATGTGGGCTGTATATGATTTGCTTGGTTTTATCTTCAAAGATATAAGTCCAAATTGATCGATCTGTTCAAAATTGTGATGATCTAATAATAAATAAGTGGAAGCTACATTGACTAAATACTCAGTGTATCAACCCCAATAATCAGTGCAATACTATGATTAGGCAGCAACATTTTCAGCGCATTCACGTCAATGATTAGAGCATCAAAGTCAGCATTCAATGCATCAACGTCAACAACCAGTGAATCATCGTCAATAATCAATGCATCAACGTCAACAACCGGTGCATCATCGTCGATAATCAGTGCATCAACGTCAACAACCGGTGCATCAATGTCAATAATCTGTGCATCAACGTCAATAATCAACGGTCATAGCAACTGTTATTGTATCAATTAGCGTGGTTTAAGAATATATTCAATAATCTGCCCCTACCCCTCCCCAACCCCAACCTGTAATTAGAGGGTCGTATGTGGTTTAAACATTCCGGGCAGAGAAGACGGTACTGGCAATTTCCTGGAGCATACATCTCTAGGCTTGATATAGCTGGCAGTATTGAAGGAGACCGACCAAGGAGATTTGGTGTACCTGTTGCATGATTAGATGGCACCATGCGTCGTTACCTGAGCTGAAGCACTAAATGTGTACACTTAAATGAGCGAATAAATTATAGGAAAAGAGAATGCATTCCTTAATTGCAAAAGTAAGCAATATTGTTTCAACTGATAGTGTGAGTCAATACTGAAAACAAAACATTCCTTGGCGAATGGATCAGCAAAATTCACACCCTTATTTTGATGGACAAAGACACCTACCCTGCATCGATGATAAGGCGAATGACAATTTACTACGCAACAAAACGAGCGCATCTCACACGAGGGCATCATTCACTCAATGCTTACTTCAAATACCCAGACAAATCTGGATGCATCGATAGATAAGTGCATATCAAGCTCTTTACCGGAGGAAAACTCGTTAAGATTTCGAGCTTCCATTGGTTTCTCTACCAGCACCGGTCAATGCGCAGTGCTATGATTAGCATGGTGCACATCATAAGCACAATGATACTTTGATCTCACCATCAGAACAGTTGTGTTGATAGCTGCTTCAGTATCAATATTGTGTATCCTCTAATAGCGTCCACTTTCCTTGCATAGAAACCTCAGTGAACGACATGTATTTGATATCAGATTATCGCGTCCACGTATTCTGGAGTCTCTACTCTCATATCGTAATCTCTTGTTACACACGAGGAGAGAGTTGTACAGTTATCATGTCCCCCGTGACGAGTTATAGTGGTCCGATAAAGGGCTCCCTAGAAACCTGTCAATAGGATACAGCCATTTCCTGTTATCCGTTCTCTTATCAGCTGCGTTAATCAGTTATATTTCACTTTTATAAGGCGTCGTGAGTGCTATAAGGCGGCTGCTGCACATATAGGGCGTGATTCTGCAACATCCAACTCGCTTTAGCCGTGAACTTGTTGTAATGGAGTGAAAATTTAAAGCAACTGTCCTGATACTTACTGCCAGAATGTCTTCGTCACCGGTCCTCTTGGACCTCTATCCATATAGTAAGAAAGAGTATAAGGTGGTTAGATTGACAGCATAGAAACCGCTTCATACTCCATTCTCAGAGCATGGAGCATATTGACGAGCATTCATCTGTTCATCTGTATTGGGGACAAATTAGCCTATGAAATCAATGATCAATGCCCGCACCAAGCGCCCGAGGACATTATGACGTTAGTAATGCCCGAACCAAGCGCCCGTGGACATCATGGCGTTAGTGATGCCCGCACCAAGCGACCGTGTTCATCATGACGTTAGTAATGCCCGCACCAAGCGCCCGTGTACATCATGACGTTAGTAATGCCCGCAACAAGCGCCCGTGTTCATCATGACGTTAGTAATGCCCGCACCAAGCGCCCGTGTACATCATGACGTCAAATATACTTTGGTCGTGACGCTTCAGGGGATAAGTGCATAAAGTGATATCATCAGATCGGTGGATGTTGGGTTCTCTATTGTCAGACAAAAGACAAATATGGCGACGACACTAAGGCATTGTACAAGTGGCGACGACACTCGCACGAGGCACAAGTGGTGACGACACTCAGACCATGTACAAGTAAGGTTACGACACTCAGACCATGTCCAAATAAGGTTACTAATGTCTGAGAGCCATTTGAACATGCAATACGAGGTTTTCTACAACGCGCTGACGCATGAGGATAATTCTGATGCATTGGCTGCGCCCGTTATGTGCTAGATGTCACTTGCAATTGATAGAGGTAGAGATGTGTATTAGGCCAGTGTTTTCGGCCTAGGGATGCCTCGATCCATTATCTAGCAACCTGATGTGCGCTCGGCGATTTATTCTACTCTGATCTTTATTGCCTAATTAACTCTGTTTTGAATTATTTAATCTGAACATTACGTTGTCTAGGACGCTGTAGTATCATCACTTATCTCTGTAGCTGACAACATTGTAAAACATTCTTATATTGGGCACTGCTGAATCAAGCGAACCTCGACGGCTATATTCGGCTATGCAACGTTACCCCTTGCTGAAGGTATAGCGTCCATTACATGACATATAAAACCAGGGGAATTCGTAGCTAGGCATAAGTGGACGATAAACAAAATGACTAGGACAGAGAAGCAGAGAATGACGCACTCTTACGTCACGACAATCCCTACACGCGCTATCAGATCATTATGAATGTCACCTTAGTGTATGATGCATGCTGGCAGGTGTGTCACGGTCGGGCTGATTGACAGGTGTGTCACGGTCGGGCTGATTGACTACATTACGTGGAACACAGGTTACCTGTCACTAGACACGAAATAAAATGGCCCTTCATTTCCGGTTGACTCACGATATCCGCAATTCATCAACGCTCAATCATCTCCAAATGCAAATAACCTCAGGTTCAAGTGCCAACCCCATACATATTTCACGTGGATAGAGCTTCTTAATTGTTCTGTGTCAGTTTCCTTCCTTTGAGGAGTACACAACATTGCATGAACAAATCCCTTAAACCCGTCACGTGCTTGGAACCCTACTTCAGCGTTCGGGGTTAAGAGCACCCCCTCACCTAGAATCAGATCTCACTGCTGCCATGACAATTTGACCGATTTGTGTTCAATTCCTGGTTTCCTCGTGCCTGTGTTCTCTGAAGGTTACAATGAGCAGTTTATATATCAAGGTTATCAATAAATTTCCAACCAGACCAGAATCGGCAGGTAGTTCATATTTGTCCACGTGGACAATCTGCCATACGTAATGTCGCACAAAACATACTCTGAGTGACTCTGACAAGCTTCTGAGCTTGAGTGAAAGTGCCTTGCCTCCCGAGCTTTTGCATGATTTCCATTCACAAGAAGCAGCGATGTGCCTCGGTATCGCTTGTCGTTTGTCTTGGCAGGTCACAAGCTATGACTACATGTGTCGTCAAGCCCCTGCGCAGCTTGCCGTTTTTATGCCAAGGTGCAATAAAAAGTTTCCTAAGCACATAAGATGCAGTCTCTAGTCGCGGAACGCGAATGGGTACAACTTAAGTGCCGCGAGTTTCCTTTATAATGTGCTGCGTTTATGACAGCATACGTAATCCAGAGCGACATGTGTTCATGAACGCAGTGGCCTAATCTGATAGAGAGATGCATAAGACCTGGCCATCGACGCACAAGAAAACGCGAGTTTCAGTAGATGTTAGTTTAATGCGTGTGATATGGCAACCCATAACAGTAATATCTGTGCTTATAGCAACACATCAATGCCATGAACTGCAGTGGCCAAATACACATAGTCTAGTAGTGTAAGTTAACATGTTCAAATAGTCTTAGTTTACAAATACACATAGTGTTGTAGTGTAAGTTTAACTACCATGGTAGCAGTCTGTTTTATGCACATAAAACAAATGCGGTCACATTTAACGTGTGATGCATGCAGGGGCGATAGGGGTATGAGACACGGCGCCATCTATATTGCTTTATGGCGTTTTCCTCTTTACCCGACATTCACATTGTGCCAGGCATTCCTCCTGCATTCAGTATCTCATTGCGCATGCGGCCTTATGAGAGTGGATGCGTCAAGTATGGGGAGGAAACGATGGTCCATGAAGGTCACATCAAATGAAGGTCACACTATCAAGACGCATTCACCGGGAACTCAATAACTATGTTCCGAAGGTTTGTGGAGGTATAGGGGCAACGGGTCATAGGCGTTAGTACACACTCGGTCCGAGAAACATTTCGTCACGTGGTACCATCACCCCATAACCTGACTCGCTTGTGAAGCTCCATAACTCAGCACAGTTGATGGGAACCTGTTACTAACTGTAATGTTGCAAGAGCACCATGGATCTAATTATCCCCCTCATTTTTGTCGTGGTGGCCTCTTTCTAACACAGCGTAAGTATTATTTCTCGGGTTATCATCGAGCCTGTAGCTACTGCTTTATATTGATGACAATGCCAGCCATCCATCAGACACGGATAGACCGCCCCATGAGCGCATGGAATATGAATGAGGATGGCTCTGGACGTAATCGATCAATCTCTGTTTAGCACAGAGAACAATAGCAGGCAACATATTGCGTTAGGTCTTGAATCTAGGTCGTGGCTTGAAACATAATATGTTCTCAGCCAAAATATAATGACCCACGCTTCATGCTCTTGGTAACATCAGTAGCATTGTTTCAGGTGGAGGGACTGGTTGCTATGTCATTGTTTCAGATGGCGGGGCTGGTTGCTTTGTCATTGTTTTTAAATGGCAGGGCTGATTGCTATGTCATTGTTTCAGATGGCAGGGCTGATTGCTATGTCATTGTTTCCGGTAGCGGGGCCGGTTGCTATGTCATTGTAATACGTCGCTGGGCCGGTTGCTATGTTATTGTTTCTGGTGGCGGGGCCGGTTGCTATGCCATTGTTTCCGATGGCGGGGCCGGTTGCTATGCCATTGTTTCAGATGGCGGGGCCGATTGCTATGCCATTGTTTCAGATGGCGGGGCCGGTTGCTATGCCATATTTTCAGATGGCGGGGCCGGTTGCTGTGAGAGTTGGTCAGGAGGCGATGCGCCTTGCAGACAGGAAACAAATCATCATATCAAAGGTAATGCAAAATGATATTCTTACACCAACAGACCTTTATTCCGAAATTGATCAAGCTTATTTGCATCGTGCTTTAAACCTGACAGAACACTGATGATCGTTATCCTGCTATAGAATTCATGGCATCTGGTATTCATGCTAAATACCATGTAACTAGCTTCACTGTGTCTGGCGCTTTCACTAAGCCACACTAAGGACTTGACGAGGCCTCATTGAACCACTCCGACAAAACAACATTCCATTATATATTCAAATGTCAGTGTCTGGGATGTATTCAATCGATTCGCGCACTGATTTCTATGCGTATGCTGCAGCTGAAAAACATCTCAGTATTATTTGCAGACAGTTGCTAGGAAACCTTTGTTTCGGAAATCTGAAATGTATTGATTGCTTTTTCTGCTGATGAAATCTTTATACGGCAATATTCGATCATTAATACAGTCAAGGGACTGAAGTATTTGGATCATAAGAACGAAATATGGCAGTTTCTAGAGATCCAATGCATGTCGTCCTGTTAGCGTCTATTTATATTCCAGATAAGCTGTAGGATAATATTGATGACTGTATGTGATGCAGCTCATAGCAAAATGAATTGGACGCGACGCATCAACAGAAACAACGACACCATAATCGATATGTGTTATAAATTACTGTTTGATGTTAAACGATGTGATCATTGCGCGTAACTCTCGATGTGTACAGTTCCTTTATGTTCCATTTAATCAACTTCTCTTTTATTTACAGACCATTCAGTTGTTATTGATAAATTCATGACCACCATAATTATGATATTCACAAAGAGTTGTGATCTGTTTATTTTCGAAAAACATGAACTGCTGTGGCTTGTCGAAGTAACAAGTAACTATAAAATTAATAATTAAGCCTTCAAACCTTTCATTAGTTAGTCAGAAACTCGTCTCTAAATGATGTGTGCAGAAACAAAACAATGCTTAAATAATCTTATGATTATTTCATTGAGGCAAATTGCTCACATTAAACTTGTGATTTGCAAATGGAATAGCAATATAGACCCATTTATCATCTGCGATGTTTTCCCAATTACATAACTGAAGCCACTTTCACGAGCTGCTGCTTTAATAAAGTAGTGTCCCTGCGAGGGATCAATTCTAGCAATAAAGCATCCCTTGAAGAAGGAAAGAAAGAAAATGACTACGCAATCAATTAGGTAAATTAACACATACATTGTGAATGCCATTTACCGAGAACAAAAACGTCGTATGAACTTCATCTGCAATGAAGCATCAAATAAACAAATAGTACGAAACAAAACCTCAAGCTTCCTGTAAAAAAGTACTCTGTAGTGTATTTTAAAGCTTCATTTATATGTGAAGCCTTTAAGCACTCAGCTTACCACCAAACCCCAACTGCAAACTACAAAGCACTTGCATTGATCGCGGTTCAGGAAAGTAGGGGTGATAATGAATCCAGCAATTTTCGCGCGTTTTTGTTTGGTCAATGGCACCCACCAATTTGGATTCATCTTGTACCTGATATGTATCTCAGGAGCGAGAAACATAGAGCTGTTGACGAAATACATGGTTACAATCTAATAAGAAATATTCGTGTTGATTCACAATGTTATATATGTATGTTTCTCCCAGCTGCTAACCAAATGGAGCCTGTCTAACCCAACCTGGTCATCTTACACGTAGACTGGCTACCTTCTTTCCCAGAATGTCATGTCTGCGATGACTGTCAATCAACTGGCAATAATTGCTCAATTCCCTAGTTCTTGATGGTCCTTGTCGGTTGCCTGTTTCAAACAGGTTGCTCTGGTTAAATGCTGTCGAGCATCTCTCAAGACAAAGGCAGTATGGCGGATGTCCTCCCCGGCATGTGGTGCCACGCTGCTCGCCTCATGCCTTCCCCAGCATGTGGTGCCACGCTGCTCGCCTCATGCTCGCCTTGCTCGCCTCATGCCCCCCAGCATGTGGTGCCACGCTGCTCGCCTCATGCCTTCCCCAGCATGTGGTGCCACGTTGCTCGCCTCATGCCTTCACCAGCATGTGGTGCCACGTTGCTCGCCTCATGCCTTCCCAGCATGTGGTGCCACGTTGCTCGCCTCATGCCTTCCCCAGCATGTGGTGCCACGTTGCTCGCCTCATGTCCTCCCCAGCATGCGGTGCTACGCTGCTCGCCTCATGTCCTCCCCAGCATGCGGTGCTACGCTGCTCGCCTCATGTCCTCCCCAGCATGCGGTGCTACGCTGCTCGCCTCATGTCCTCCCCAGCATGCGGTGCCACGTTGCTCGCCTCATGTCCTTCCTCATAGCTTCAACACCCAGTCACGTGCACTGACATCATTCGAGCCTGATTCCTTTTTTACTTGCCGATTTACCCATATTTGTTTACAAATAAAGTAGGAAGGCAGAAGACTTCATTTAGGGCGAAGGCTCTCATTGATATGTCAATTATCCCTCTTTTGAAGACAATTTCCATGACAAGTATAAGTATCACAATTCATTGGGCGTTAACGTTGTCAATAACTTACGTTCTGCCGTTTCAATGGTAGGCTGCATTTACATGCACCGTGTACTTAATTGCTCAGATATGTCTTGGTGGCTACAAACGACCACAACACAAACACAGCACAACAACGATGAGTTTTACGCAAATACCTTTGTTGTTAACTTCACCGTCGCTGACTTTTTTTTGTATGGCTTTTCATAGAACATTATTTGTCGTGACATTATGCAACGTCGCAGCAACCAGTCTCCTTGCAGAACGAGTATAAAAAGCATGAAACCCTTGTGTAACTGTTGAGCACGGTGGATAAGCGAGGCAACATTGGACCATATATGGGCAATCAATGAACAGCAGCTGAATTGACGTAACTTGGCCAACTGCCACAAATAGCGGCGGGTAATCCTCTAGATTTTTATTTTGTGATCTTTGAGTTACTGCGGAAAGCAGGTAAGCACACTATTATTGTTGTAAAAAACGGTCCTTCCTTTCGCCAGTTATTATTGGAGTGCCGATGGTGTGAGTGGTACAACACTAATATTAGAACTGCATTTAAGATAAACGCCACCCTTGAAAAGAATTTTCCCTGGAAGCGAACCCAGTCATAAACTCCAATGAATTATTTATAGCTTCCAGGAAAGTCTGCAGTGGTGCTTATGGCATAATCCTAAATCAATGGATGTTTATAACAATAGCGTTTTGCAATGATATATGTATATATATATATATATATATATATATATATATATATATATATATATAGAGATATATATATATATATATATATATATATATATATATATAGATATATATATATATATATATATATATATATCTCTATATATATATATATATATATATATATATATAGAGATATATATATATATATATATATAGGGAGGGGTGCATGTGGTGGTAATGATATGAGATCCAGCTTTTGCAATAAACACGCTTCTACACTACCAGGTGCCAGATATATTAAAGGCACTCTGCGGCTGCTGCGCAGTCCATGCGGTAGTCATGCCTCAAGTGTCCATCTTTAGGATGTCCTCGAAGATGGTAAGGGGATGTCTCTTCCCTTGGCTTTCGTGAGCTGGTTCCAAAGTTCACTCGTGTCGTTAGCAGTATCCCACAAGGCTCATTCGTCTCACAGTTTCTGTATGCTATTCTGGGTGTCCCTTCATGCAGTAGCTCGTCCGATGGGTGGTCTCTCTTGAAAAATGTCAATGAGGTGGCTGCTAAATGTTAAAAATCGATGTAAGAAACTAGTGCTTCTTAGTTCAAGCCTAGCTTTCATGTTTTTACGACAAGATAGACCACTCTCAGATAACTAAACAGCCAATGGCCAGTCATATTCATGTACGTGGCACCTTCAACCCAGTCGTGGTAGAGATTAAGAATTGTGCAGCTGTTCCATACTATATCGTACGCCCAATAGTATCAGTGTCATCAACGCTCGGCATTGGTTAGCGTAACATGTGACAATATATGATGGTGCGTCATATATATTATACTGGCAGATCACTTACAAAAACGATGGTTCACGTAAAATATGCCCAATTCCTAAGCATTTAAATATTGTTTAAAACGGTAGAACATTTGTCAGCAATCAAGCTTCGGTTTTTCTGGTCTGAAAGCATCAGAAAACAGCAAGTCTAAATTGTAATGAGTTCATACCGTAGGCTCCCCAGGGGGTAGTTTATCATTGTTTGTTAACCATTAACACATTGTGGGCCGACTGTATTCGCGAAGAGCGCAAGTAATTATGTACATAGTGATGTCTTCTGTCAGAGAGAAGTGTCATGATTATACCGCCAGTAATGGCCGCTTATAACACATTCTGCTCTGTTGAAGTAAACATTTGTATGTAGATGCTTGTTTTGGTTGGTGACTGCATTTGGTCGACTCAAATAATATAGTTGGCCCCGAGCAATAAAGTGATAAATTAGTTATATGATTTGGCCCCGAGCAATAAGGTGACGAAGGAAAGTAAATTATTTTGTTGGCCCCGAGCAATAAGGTGACAAACGGGTTATATAATTATGTTGGTCCGAGCAGTAAGGTGACAAATGAGTTGTATTATTCGGTTGGCCCCGAGTTAATTGCTATTTAATAGGCTAAGAGCAAACAGCCGACGGTTTACGGTTAGCGACGTTCAAACATCCGACTTTATCCGGTCGGTGACCAATTCACAGCATACCTGGAATGGTAGCGACGAGCCAACCACTGGGTTTACTTTTTACAAAAGTCACTATAGTGAACGGCTTAGAACCAAATAAGGAAGCAAGAAACATACACGTAGAAAGTCACTATCATATAGTTTTTTTCTTCAGGTCGTTTCTCGTGTGCCTGAATGAGCGAGAATTTAGACATGACTCAATGGCAACCTAGATGTTAGCAAAGCGGGAGATGGCATTTAGTGGAAACGGCCTACACATCACAATAACCTCAACCCATCACCATATCATGTTATTGTTGAAAGCGACGTCTAACTAACCTCAATCTATCATCATATCATGTTATTGTTGAAAGCGACGTCTAACTAACCTCAATCTATCACCATATCATGTTATTGTTGAAAGCGACGTCTACACTAACCTCAATCTATCACCATATCATGTTATTGTTGAAAGCGACGTCTAACTGACATCAACCCATCACCACATCATGTTATTGTTGAAAGCGACGTCTCACTGACCTCAACCCATCACCATATCATGTTATTGCTGAAAGCGACGTCTAACTGACCTCAACCCATCACCACATCATGTTATTGTTGAAAGCGACGTCTCACTGATCTCAACCCATCACCATATCATGTTATTTCTGAACGCGACGTCTAACTGACCTCAACCCATCACCACATCATATTATTGTTGAAAGCGACGTCTCACTGACCTCAACCCTCATCATATCATGTTATTGTTGAAAGCGACGTCTAACTGACCTCAATCCTTCACCATATCACCAACAGTCGATCGGGTACTCCCTTGTTGTCTAACAGGAAAACCCACTTGTATCGGTAGATTGACAAACATGCTTAACGTATCATCACTTATCACGTTAAACATTCGTACTGAGAAGAATTTAAAGCCGCCAACGGTGAGTGTATTGACTGAATTTAATTGCTATGGGTTTTTTTTACCAATAGCTGGGAGAACACTTGATATTCGATTAATTCCTAGCTTTTTGGCGAAATTCCACTCCGAATTCTGGTGGCAATAATTCCCTGCAACTTCCGGTGTCAACAACCAGTCTCTTGTCGTTGTCGTTAGTGACCGCGCGGAATTTGCTGAGTTGTTATTATACCATTATTGTCATCATCTGCCTGCTAATACACTTCACAGGTGAGTAAATTTATGCTAGATTTATACCTTATAACTTTTCGACCTAGTTTCCCTTTCCTCTCCGTTATTCATCATCATAACAAGTCCGTTTCCAAACCACTTACATCGCGCAATCTCGCCGCCATATTAGAATTTAGTTTGAAAAGTAAATCGCCTCGCATAGTTTAGGCGATTATGCATATTTACAAGTTATTGCGCTTTCTGAGACTCTTTTGCCATACACAATACTGATAACTTATAAAATTGACCTAGTTACATCAAGGCGACATCGTGAAGGTAAGGTCTTATGAGCGAATTTTCTACATTGAGCTAATATGAGGTACTATCCAGTATGTTAAGCCTATGGTACTTTTAGCATATTATGATGTTGCATGTGGGCTATGACAGATGATTGATGGACTGGTTTGTGCGATGGAAAGACTTAAAAGACTCAACATATTGACAATTCACTAATGGCAGCTTTTTATCTTGTATTTTATCCATTCACTTTACGTCCTCATGTCTCAGGGCGGAATGTCTTATGTATAATTTGATGGTCGAACAAAATGCTGCTTCTAACAGGCTCTTTCTTCAATGATGCAATGTTTTCTTGTGCAGGGTAAATGTGGCAATCCAAATGTAGGTCACATTGATGGGTAGTTTTATATTCCTTTTATTCAGCTCCACGCAGAATGTAACGCGTGTTGTTCATCAATGTAACGCCGGATTCAATGTTATGGTTGGATGATAGAAACTGCACCACCGATGCCAGGTCAAGCTGTAGTTAGTACATTTGTATATACCTACATGGGTCGCTGGAGTAAAGCTGAGACTCTGGAATAACCCATTGATCCACAAGTAATACAGCCATTTTTCATTATACTGCGGCGATAAAAACATTATTTATCGCTTATCGACCATAGTGGAAAACAACTTGGCTTACTCAATGCAATATTAACTTTTGATGATAAGAAACCTTCCGCAGGTTGCAGGCGAATATTATACTACTACATACTATGCAGCCCATATGCATCATTTCAGAAGCTGTTAAGTCGCTTGACCATCAATTGACACTTCATAGACACGGGTTCACATTCGTCTTATAATTGTGTAGTCAGTCATATATAAGAAGGCTACATGGACAATAAACTGGTAAGTGTCAGCTGGGGAAACCGCTTGGTTAGTGCCAGCAGGGGAAGCCACTTGGTTAATGCCAGCAGGGGAAGCCACTTTGTTAGTGCCAGCAGGGGAACCCACGTGGCCAGCTGGGGGGAACCCACGTGGTAAGTGCCAGCAGGGGAAGCCACTTTGTTAGTGCCAGCAAGGGAGGCCACTTTAGTAGTGCCAGCTGGGGAAACCACTTTGTTAGTCCCAGCTGGGGAAGCCACTTGGTGAAGGGCTGGAATATATTTACACAGGCATCTGATGTCAGTGCAGGTCATGTATTTGGAGCGGTACTTATGTTAGCCAGATGTAATCACACACACAGTACTTGGTGTCTAAGAAGGGCAGACTATTACATGCATGCAAACAGCCTCATGAATAACTCTCCTCACACATGTCATTACAAAGGTTCAACCAAAGTAAACACCGACATTTGATTAGTTCAGAATTCCATGTATTTTTCAATGACTAAAGGAATTCCATTAACCAAAACAATTATTCTGCAATTTCACCATCAGCCAGATTAATGCAGGAACGTGTTGGGTTTTTACTTATTAATGACATGGAGTGTTACTGTTGTGAACTCGCGGTGTAAGCACGTGTTAGTGGCGGAACGCATCTACACAAGCACTACTTGAATTGTGTCACATATAGGGTCTGTAAGTAAGCATTCCAAGTTGGCTGAGGGACGAATCAAACTGTCCAAAATAATTATAATAATTTTGTGACATAGGATCAGTACATTCAATAAATATTTGCTAAGATTTACAAAGATGGTGACCGCATTGTCCCAATTTGCCGGACCAGTGATTGTATTACAACTCGCGGACTCATATATAAATCAAGCATCTTACCATATCATCACACTACTTGGTCCCCGTGTTTGTGACGAGGTACAGGGATGGCTGGCAGGTCTGGATGGATCGCATGTCTTGACAAGATATCATCGTTGTAGCTAGAGGGAGTAGTCATACGCAATCGCTTGCTGTTATTGATCACAAATATCCGATATCCTTTCTATTACATTGTCTCATGCTTCGACACGGATAGAGTAACGTACAACATGATTGGCTTAATTTCGTTTGAAAATTGCATAAAAGCGATTGATGTTTTAATAATTTGAGCATCAAACATGCTGTAATATGCTCTACGCATGGTAGCTTTAGCATGATGCGTTGCGACGCATAGTCAGCAATGCTAGAAATAGAAATTGAAATTGATGACGAGATGAACCTCCAAGTAGTTTATAAGAAGCCTAACTCTCCGCTTCACTTACCGATCTGTGATCAAATATAGCAGCAAACATAAAAAATAAATGATTATTGCTGTATATCGTTGAAAATTATTAATGCAGCCCGAGACAATTTTGTGAAAGAGAAATCCTTATTTATATTCTGTCAATCCTTCGTGTAATCCATCAATTCTGATTGATGAGCAGGTCTGTAATCACAATGTGTGACTAATTGAATTAATGTTGAGGCATAATCACTCAATAGTTTGGATGTTAGCTTACTTCCAATGAAGTAACCATCCTAATCGAGAATCCCACGACGGCCGTCAGATGGCAGCTCCTTCTTTGACCTCATTGTGAGGCGCTTCATGGTGAAATATAAGCTCATTACTGTATCTTCAGTGTTGTGGTAACAGGTAGTGTCAATGTGGTGTTATGTGATGCAACCATGCCGTCCATTGTGGAGTCTATGCAGCAGACAGCATGGTCTGCTTATAGACCATGTCTCCCATCTATTGGACGACCAGAATAAGACATTCATGTTTTTGCAACGGCTATTTTGAGCAATCGCTGCGATTGTTACTTCCTCTATGGTAAACTGCAAATGCCATAAACGCCTTGGTAAGCTGTATGCGACTCACAATAAAACATGACATGCGCGCCATGGTAAGCTGTATTTGACTCACAGTATAACACGTCATGCTAACCTGTATGTGGCTATTAACTAAATATGACCTGCTGGTCATGGAAACCTGTATGTGACTGTCAACAAATGATGACCTACACGCTATGGTTACCTGTATGTAACTGTAAATTAAATATGACCTGCATGTCATGGAAACCTGTATGTGACTATAACCAAGAACGACCTGCACGCCATGGTAAACTCTGTGTGACTGTCAACCAAGAACGACCAGCACGTCATGGTAACCTGCTTGTAATATGACCCGCACGCAATAGCCATTTTTGGCCATTGTCTCTTGATGGATACTTAATGCAATTATGGATGGAAACAGTACACTTCACTTGCTGAACATCCAGCTCTAGCCATGATGGCATCACATAGTAGTAATCTCAATCGCGTCAATGCGTGACGAGAGGGCGGTAAAATGGCCATCATTACCTACCGGGCATGTAAAGAATTTAATAAAAGTGGATGCCGGGCCCATTGCTTTAGTACGTGCATGATGGCATCACACGCCGTAAGCTCAATCGCGTCAATGCGTGTTGAAAGTGAGGACAAAAGGCTATCATTACTTACCGCGTATGTAACGAATTAAGTGATTAAGCAGAACTGTTACTTTATTATCACCACGCTATAGTTGGGTGCTTTGTAATAACCACAGTATTGTCAAATGTGTCGTGCCTTTACAGCCACCAGCATTAGGATAACGGCAGTAGTTTCTACCAACAAGTACTTGTCGAGCATGCATTGATGTCAGAAACGTGACGTCGAGTGTGGGTTAACACGATTTAGAACTATTGATGAAACGATTGTCGGAAATGTGCAGGCAAGATTCGGCTAGCGTCAGATAATTAGTCATTGCCATTAAATTATTCAACGAGTGTTATCTCTTGAACAATCACTTGTTCAGCATAAAACCATCAAGGTTCACATAACACATCCACTCGTGTGCGGATGAGGTCCCATCATGCATCAGAATCAATGAGGCTTATCAGGTGTGTGTATCCAATAAGTTGGGACAATTAATGGCAGTTGGCCGAATATGCTCAGGTGGCTATGAAATGACCTTTTCAGGGGAAGAAGTAACATGTCGAATTTTACTCCATGAACTTATTTTAACGATGCGCTTTTTGACCGACAAAGCTACTTGCCTGACTCAGGCATGGTGTTCTATGCTAAGAGCACAAAGCCCCTGTTCGACACAGGATTAGTGTTCCATGCTGAGATCACAAAGCCCCTTGCATCTCTTCGCAAAGTTTCCTCTGATCAATAAACCATGGTTCCATTGATGGGCCTTTACTTTTCCAACTAATTGTGAAGAGATCATAGCCTTTGATCAAATAAGAACCGGAGCCAATACGGCTGTTTATCAATGCTTGGTAATGTTGACGGACTACCATCCTCGATGGAATGCTGGTAATGTTGACGGACTACCATCCTCGATAGAATGATTGGTAATGGTGACGGACTACCATTCTCGATAGAATGCTTGGTAATGTTGACGGACTACCATCCTCGATGGAATGCTTGGTAATGTTGACGGACTACCATTCTCGATGGTACGCTTGATAATGTTGACGGACTACCATCCTCGATGGAACGCTTGGTAATGTTGACGGACTACCATTCTCGATGGAACGCTTGGTAATGTTGAAGGACTACCATCCTCGATGGAACGCTTGGTAATGTTGACGGACTACCATTCTCGATGGAACGCTTGGTAATGTTGACAGACTACCATCCTCGATGGAATGCTGGTAATGTTGACGGACTACCATCCTCGATAGAACGCTTGGTAATGGTGACGGACTACCATTCTCGATAGAATGCTTGGTAATGTTGACGGACTACCATCCTCGATGGAATGCTTGGTAATGTTGACGGACTACCATTCTCGATGGAACGCTTGGTAATGTTGACGGACTACCTTCCTGGATGGAACGCTTGGTAATGTTGACGGAGTACCATCCTCGATGGAATGCTTGGTAATGTTGACGGACTACCATTCTCGATGGAACGCTTGGTAATGTTGACGGACTACCATCCTGGATGGAACGCTTGGTAATGTTGACGGACTACCATCCTCGATGGAACGCTTGGTAATGTTGACGGACTACCATCCTCGATGTCGTTCATCAAATATTTCTACTGATTTTTTATGACGTTGACAGGCGGATTTGGTGGTACGCTACTTATTTCAAAGAGCTTTGTCGTTTCTTTTTGCATTATTCACTTGCAGTTCGTCAATTAAAAGCGTTTCTTTCCCCAAAATAGAAAGACTAATTAGTAATAAAGCTTGTTCTTGCTACAAATGGTCTGAGATCAGTCGTTATGATAAAAGTCATATTGGTTTCAATGCGTCCAATACTGCTTCTGTCAATGACTTATCCAGCATTATAAAGAGAAACCCATCCACACGTAACGACAATTTCGGCAAAATCTGATATTCGTCACTATCTTTAATACAATTGCTGGTATTTACTGGGAACCATATTCATCTTTTATTAAAAATAAAATATGTGCTTTGACGGCATAGCAAATATAGTCATAAGGAAATGAATGACTCTCACTGTTAGCCATGACACATTTATGACAGCATCAAATCGAGTGCAGCTTCGCATTTCAATGTCTGGGATATATGTTTGCTTGTTTCGATCAATGCTTTGGGAAACCTAGGTGGTTGTTACGGGAGTGAATCGATAAATGAATGAAAGCAGGAGATCATTGCAGTCTCACTAAGACATGGTTTGCCGGGAACCCGCGTTCCTTCATCAAGTGTTGCAATACCGTGTAGTGTACGTACTCAAAATTATAGAAACCGTGGGTGCAATTAGCTAGTTACATGAAATGGAACGCATGTCGTTCTATGATATATTATTCATGTTCTTTGCCACATAAATGGAGGGTAAGAAATCGCATGCTATTTATGGCTGACGAAGGAAAAACTTCCATTATTGAGATTAAAGTAGCACTGCGCGTGTCAGGACCAGCCACTTTGATCATAGCGCTACTAATCAACTCGGTAAGGATAGAGTGCCCAGCGGATGCAGAGAATCTAAATTAGTTTTCCTTCTGTAGGAGCAGATCTCTTGATAGGCAGGACGTTATTCATGATACTAGATTTGTCTGGGTTTCTGATGTGAGTGTTGGATGCATTTCTTCCTAAGAACAGCGGGGATGCTCTGCGTTGCTCAATAACTCTTCATATCGTGCCATTGTGACTATTAGGGCCTACTTGAGTGGAATAAGATTCAGTTATATTATGTGTTGATGTCCGTGCCTTTGCCTTGGGGTGTTTGTATAGGGAAGGACTCCCCTTGTCTCTATTCACCTATGAAGACAAACTATTTTTTCCGCTTTCCAACTCTTACAAGATGCCGTTCTGTCGATCTCAATGCCAAATGGATGAAATATATTGTTGAATATGTTCAATTGCATCAAGATCCATATATAATGATGTGTGTGTAGGGAGGATATTGGGCGATATATAGTTAAACACGTGTAAAATAACTATTTTCTAAGTTAGGGCAAGTACTTCAGCAGGAAATTCTGTAGAGATGAAGTTTGGGTTTCAGATAATTAGGTGGATAACCCAATAGTCTACACAACATGGTGCTTGGCATCAGCCTGAAGCCGAACAAGCTACGCTGTAGAGAGGGGGGGCTAGCAGGACTAGCTTAACAAGCCGTACATGCTACGCTGTACCTTGTCACAGACTCTCGTTGATAACAGGGGAGCGGTATGCCAATGAAGGAATAACTCAACCGAAATTATTGATTATTGCTGCAGTTAAGCAATGTAAGATTGGCTGTGGTCTTAACATTCCTAATATCAACGGCAAGGACCATTCTGCAGGCCCACGGGTTAAAAATGTTTTTGAATAAGTCGAACAAACTTCCTCGGTAGGAATATTCTTGACCTAATTATTTCGACTGAGGTAGGCATGGTCAGTAATGTCTTTAAAGACCAGTTTTCTCTAGCGATGGATGTTGAATATGTACTCGTCTGTATAATATTGTCTCGTCTGCAGACATTCCTGACAACCGATCACGTTGCTCCCTGTCCAAGCCACCATCTGTCTGGTGAGTGTGTTCTCTGCATTGTTCCGCCTTGCTTTACTCCGTGTGCTGTCCATTCCTCAAGAGTGGATACCACTTGCATTGGTCCCTGATGACGCCGCGATTCGATAATGGCGACCTTTTCACATGTTAGTTGGACCCTCGTATGAATAATTCCCCAGAACATTTGCAAAAAGGAATGCAAACCATATTTGTGTAAAATCAAGTTGATGACAAGCTAGAGACGACTTTTCTTGCACTGTTGAAAGCATAAACCTAAAATCCTATCTAAGCACCGTGTAGAGCATTTATGTTCTCAGCTTAAACATCACAACTAGAGCGTGGAAATTGCATCGGCCTCTGAACGCAACCAATACATTTCTGCTAGAAGCAAAGAGCATCTCCTGAAAACTTTAGGGTTGTGGTTTTATGCAATGATAATAAATAATTCCCTCAGTCATAATATTTCTCAGTCTTACGCTCACAACCTTTCATGTATAACCGTCATAACGCACATAATCGTCACAATGATGTGACCTTATTGTGTCTGCTTGATCAGGGAATAACAACCAGCATGGAAGTTCATTTTTCTCGGAAATATGCAGACGAAAACTGGACACACTCCAAGCGAAATGATGAATTCTCCTATTCCATGCTCTAATGCTTATGGTGACCTCGTCAGCGTTCAATGTCACGTGATTTATCTTCACCAGAACCCTGTGTGGGGCTCGTAATAGCCACTTGCTGCTAAATACGTTCACTCGTGTATTCCTGGCGGAAGCTTCAAGTAGTATAGAAACTGGGGGTGCGCCAGGACCCCCATATTCTATAAAACTCCTCATGTGACATTTACACTTGATTCATGAAGCACAGCGACCAATAGTGGCTGTCGTGTCTCGTGTAGGAGCAGCTCTCCTGCCACTGACTACTGCGTTATGACGAATGACGCTGTACCTTTACTGGAGAAGACGACTACATTATCATCAGTGCGTTTATTTATGTCAGTTGTATAGCCTGGTCCTCGCTCAAAACCCATACCATCTCAGATCTGGTGGCTCCATATGGTGGCGCTCTTATCAAAACGACAACATTGTGATTACTTACAATGCATTTTAGACATTGCTGATTGTGTCAGAAGTGTATAAAGCTAAGTCGTGTGCAGCGCTATATATTTTCTATTTCCCCTTGTTCCAACATGGCGCCCGGAAACGGCTTTTTGATCTCCGCATGCTTTCCCCGCATCACTGGACGCGTCGTCAATAACTCAGCAGTGTTTGCTTCGCTGAAATGGTCGGTGGGGTCGTCAGGTCCAAGGTATAATCCTAAGATGACTCAAGACGGTTATTATTCTGGGAATACCTACAGATAACAGCCTCCTGTCAACAGACTGCACAAGCTTTCATCGATGGCATTTCCAGTCAAAACTTGCCGATGCGTTATTGCACTTTGCATGCATATATATATATATATATATATATATATATATATATATATATATATATATATATATATATATATATATATATATATATATATATATATATATATATATATATATATATATATATATATATGCATATGCATACATACTTACACGCATAAATACATACATACATACATACATGTATGCATATAAATAAAAACACAAATACATGCATACATACAGATAAGCATATATACACACAAACATACATACATACATACATACATACATACATACATACATACATACATACATACATACATACATACATACATACATACATACATACATACATACATACATACATACATGCCTGAATACATACATACATACATACACACATATACACATGCATGCATACATACATACTTTCATACATACATACATACATACATACATACATACATACATACATACATACATACATACACATACACATACATACATACATACATACATACACATACATACATACATACATACATACATACATACATACATACATACATACATACATACATACATACATACATACATACATACATACATACATACATACATACATACATACATACATACATACATACATACATACATACAGGATGTCTCTGTTGCATGTCCATAACAGGATGTCTCTCCTACTTGTCCATTACAGGATGCCATTGCTACATGTCCATTACAGGATGCAGTAGATAAACAATGTTCAAAGGCCAACACCTAGAACAACATACGATCGTGAATTATACTCTGACTGGACTGTATTTCTATTGTCCGACTTACGCAATGATTGGCGGAAGCTTGAGGCACCACTAGCACAAGTTATTCTCATTTATATTCCATGAGCTGTAGTTTAGTAGCTGTGTAATACTGTACCTGACTGTCAAATGAACGACAGTCCTTTGATCCCAGCGGTTAGTCAACAAGCTGCCGAGTAAGCCTCACGATCCTCTTGCCATTAGATTAAGATAATGGATGGGATATGTACATTGATGAGATGATATGAAGTGGCGACCAAACAGTCATACTAACGATGAGTGGCTAATACTCCCTGTTTTGCCAACATGTTTGCTATAATAGTAGGCCAAAGATACCAACTTCATATAAGTATTGCTGCAATAAACGCACTTGCTGAACGGGGGAGAACATAATGTTGCTATTTCACGTCGCAAGGCCTTCGTGCAACAAGGTAGATAGCAACGAAATGTCCTATCAGCGTAATCAAATTGCATATAAAAAGTTAATCTCCTTCTACCGAATAAATTGGTGAGTTAATGTGTGTTGAAGGTGACGGTGAATTTATTTCATGTATCCGGAGAAATTTGGGACAACATACCATATAAGAAAATAACTGCTTATGAGAAGCACTGACCGCAGTGATAGTGTCACCCCTTAACGTCCTTATGGGAAGCACTGACCGCAGTGATAGTGCACCCCATAACGTCTTTATGGGATGCACTGACCGCAGTGATAGAGTGTCACCCCATAACGTCCTTATGGGATGGACATATTTGTAACAAGGGCACCGAGAATCTTGCAATATTCCTTCGAAGAACACTTCCCTTCTCATAACTCTATTGACACGCCCACTTGAACTAAACCACTCTACAGGCCGTAGAAATCGTCGACGCTATTTCAGACGATTCTGGGTCTTAATACATCTTTACAGAGGTCGTGTCATTAATCGAACCACTGGGATGGGGTACTGATGAAATCACACAGACGCTTGGATGGCACCTTCTGTTAATCTCATGACGTAGCTGATGCATTAGTGAATGCATCAAACCACAGCAAAACTTAAAATGCATGCCAACCGTGCAATATCGATTCGTTTGTTGGATCGGTTACTGCCCAAAGATAACAAAGACAGTCTTAATTATCTGAAATTGACCGCTAACCATCAGAAAAAATCATAAATCTGTTAATTTTAAAACAACCTACGACTCGCCGTTCTGATAACCGAACTTTATGTGACGTCATTTCTCAAACACACCACGAAAACATGGCAACGTGTTAAGCAGTTCTATAGATGACCAGTCGTTGGATGCTTTATCATATCATACATCTTTCAAGTCGAGCAAATAATTCCCTCGACACAATTTAAATAAAACTCTGACCCCATATGTTTGGCCATGCAGACTGACCGCCATACAAAATACCGTAGAGCGAACATTCATCTGGATGGATAATGAAAATCACCAGTGCAGCCTGGTTCAGAGTGCATGGTTGCATCCTTGTTTTTATTCCTTTTGTTGTTTGGCAATCAATTGCTGAAGTGGTTTGCGCGCCAAAGTAGAAATAATCATTTGCAATCGAGCTGGTGCTTGCTACAAATGAATTAAGATTGCTCGTTATGATAAAGCTCACTTTGCCAAACTGATCCATTATTCAGTTACTATCGGCGGTAATATGGAATATATTCTCGAAAATATCCCAGCCAACTATAACTCTTTCATGACGGTTTATAATACAAAAATTGTAAAAACTTGGAAAATTGCTGAAACAGCAATCTGTCTGTAAGACGTATTAGATCTTAACATATTTATATATTCTTTAATACTTCAAAGGAAAAGCCCAATCGTCCATAGATCTTTTGATTGTTATGTCTAGTCATTTAAGGCATGATCACCGCTACAGCATTGACGAGAGACATCATCCTGCTGCTTGTTACCAAGCATGGCAGGCGAGTATCGTCTCTCTGGAGCTAGTCACAAGCTCCAGTTGATGGCAAAGAACCAATTACTGTAAGCAACATGTCTGCCTCAGGGACAACGTTAATTTACGTACGTTGTGGCCATATGAGGGATATCAACTCGCAGTGCAGCATGAATATACTATTCTGCTACAACTGCAGATCGCATGCAACTCTAACATTGGGTCTAAAGGGTTTTTCGTCAGTCAGCATAATGCCATTGGTTGGGTTTTTTATCTTCCGGCACACACGTTCCTGTTTGAAGTAACGACCCATGGCTGTGACGCGCAGTGGGTCGTTGTAGCAATAAACGCTCTTTTAAGTCAGGAACTGCATTTGGTCCATTTATATAAAGCAGCACTCTGTATGCAGGGCCAATTCGGTGAAGAAACCGGCACCTAGATGCCTCAATATGGCGAGTTCCTCTAATCCCTGAGAAAACGTACATGGTACAATATTCACCTTGGGCATATGATGTTTGGCGCGCCAAAATGTACAATGGAATCGACCTGAATCCCATCTGAATGATGAGCAATAATTGACACATGACACCAATCATATTAATGCAGGAATGTTGCTGTATGTGTTTACTTAACAAATCGACGTCACGTAAAACGAAAATAAATACAGCTGCATTTGTTCAAGAGAAGATTACAACAGCGTTATAATCAATGCAGCATTATTCATTCTATTCCAAGAGCTCGACAATAAAGTGGACACGCTTTTGGCTGCTGTTGATATCCCACTGCGGGATGCGTGAAATGATAGTGGTTTTGTCGAGGATGAAAAGGAGACACCTTGACAAGACCGCAAGAAATGTCATCACTGTATTTATGAAGCGATTAAAATATATTTATATATCTAAACATATCCATACACACATTCAAATACACATACATACAAATATATATACACACACGCACATACACACTTAGATGTATATATGTACATATCTAAACATATCTATACATACATTAAAATACACATACATACAAATATATTCACACACATACACACATAGATGTGTATATATGCATATATCTAAACATATCTATACATATATATTCAAATACATACATACATTATTCAATATATTCACACCCACATACGCACATAGATATATATATATATATATAGATATATATATATATATATATATATATATACTATATATATATCATATATATATATATATATCGAAAGATAATATATATATATAGATATATATATATATATATAGAGAGATATATAAGATATATATATATATATATATATATATATATATCATATATATATATATATATATATATATATCTATATATGATATATATATATATATATATATATATATATATATACATATTAATATATATAAATATATATATTTATACATGTAGAGATTTACATAGATATACATGTTTGTGTCTATGTGTATGTGTGTGCGCGTAAATTCAAATGAGACCAGTTTTCCTGAAATAATGCATGTTTGAGGTCTTATCTGTGTAACATTCATACAGACCTCTTGGCAATTCTCGTTGTTATCTCTGATCGTGTAAATTTCATACAGACCTCTTGGCAATCGTTCTCGTGGCTTAAATATACAAATATATTCTCTTTTTAAGTTCGCTCTATGAATTATTCAGCCATGATTTACGGGGTGCGCTGTTGATGCTTCAGTAGTGTTTACAAGCTGCATTGTAATGGTCTGTGACGTCACCTCATTTTGACGATGGCCACCCATCTTCTTTATAGCTGGAAACAGGTATAAGTTATTCATCAGGACATTCGCAACAGGTGTATTCTTCGACTCTTAAACACACGTGGTCCTTTCAGCTCGTCGCAAAGTGATAGCATCCACCCAAATGTTATTTGGTGTTCCAGAGGCGCGGATTGTTACACTTATGTACACGCGTGTAAATCCCACCAAAGTGTTGGTGTTTACGCGGATTGTTACACGCGTGAATTACTCATCTCTCCTTGTCAGTTAAATTACAAGGGTTTCATCTAGAATATATTTGTCTTTGACATAAGCAAATTGCTTCCTTATTCCACAACATCCAACTTACGTTATCACAATCAAACAACTTAATGAAGAAATGAGTGATTGATTAGCAGAACGATGTCAATAGCGGCTTCCATACCGTTTGACTGCAGGTGAGGATTCACCTACACAACCACGCCAATGAGACAAAGACAAAGGTAACGCGTGACCGTGAGAAGTTGGATTTGGGCACTTGAAGTTATTTACAAAGAAAGCAATGATAATATTTCCTGGTCCTGCCTACATATATCCAGTAGATATGTGTTTTTATAACATTGCGGGATTCAATTGACTTACGCCAAAAACATTTGCAAAAATGATCTTATCTGAATTTGATACGACGCAGCACGGCGTACGAGCTTGCACACAAAATGCATAAAAAAATATTGCCACACCAGATCTGAAGTTGATGGGACTAGACAGATGCGACTCGCTCCAGGCGACTACATCATTATTCACTAGACAGGTGCGACGGCTTACATGGAGATGTATACCGTCGATAAGAACCCTTGAAATAATTGATAGGTTCCACAATGCATAATACCTTTGGAGGAAGATGAAGCTGTTATGACCAACACGCAACCTGTAACGCAACATGTAACGCAGCATGTAACGCAACGTGTAACGCAACGTGTAACGCAACGTGTAACGCAACGTGTAACGCAACGTGTAACGCAACGTGTAACGCAACGTGTAACGCAACGTGTAACGCAACGTGTAACGCAACGTGTTACGCAACGTGTAACGCAATGTGTTACGCAACGTGTAATGTAACTTACTGCACGGAGTGGCACCACACGTGATGATGTTATATCATTAAGGCTTTAGGCGGATATTAATAACTCCATAACATGCTCACCATAACCAGCCTCGGTGTATCCGATGCTCCAGGCCAACACTCAGACAAATATGTGGTCGTTAATGATATCCTTTCCGACATTTTATTTCTATTGGCTGGCCTGCCGTAATTGATGGAGCCCCGGTAAGTCCTTAGGTGATGAATTCTAATTCCTATTATACGATATGTACGTTGTTTGCGCTGGGGTTACAGCGTTCTAGTTGTAATAGAAATGCCAGTCCTTTGATCCCAGGAGTTAGAGTATAGCTGGCATGCTACCAGGTAAACATCAAGATTCTAATCTAGTGACAAAAAGATGTTGCATTCAAAAGATGCTTTTGAGTATTGGTTTTGAGTATTGGCGCCATACATCTAATGATGGATACTGGAGAATAATATTTGGTTATCTATGGCGCCAACCTATACAATGATAGTCTTTGGGCAATGTTATCCATGACATTTAGCTGTTTCGCTTATGTTAAAGCACTCTCCAGCAAAGGAACAAGGCCTTGTGTGACGAGGATAATAGCACCAAAGAACACACCCAGCGGAATGAATGTGCACTTACAAAATGACAACAACATTCTAACGACGGTCAACGAGAATGTATCCTGATATCCACAGGGTATCATGCAATAGTCGTTCTGGAAATGACATTGAAATCTTGGTTGGCAGTGGGGGGAGGGGGTGTTGGCGGGTGGCATATCGATTTGCTTTTTTGAAGAGTTCTGGCTGAAACTATTGTGACTGATAAACAGTTCTTGGGGCCACAATTCGATGGGAAAGGCGGTTTCGTTTTAGTGGTATCCTGGCCTTAGGATATATTATCTCATTCATCGGTAAGTAAGTATGCCTGCATGAGGTCCCCACGGAGACGGCTAATGGTAGGAGACGCTAATCAAGTGCTATCTTTTGTTCGCATTTGAAACCATTCCAATATGGCTTTATGGCGCTGCAGATATGGTGACCACACCTGAATTGCCTATTCTAGATGAGGCTGTTTGTCTTTACTGCTGTCGCAGGCGCTCAATTCCTGCAAGTGTTAAACTACGGCAGGCTCTCAACTACTGCAGGCGCTCAACTACTGAAGGCGCTCAAATACTACATGGGCGCAACTATTGCGACGCTCAACTAATGCAGGCGCACAACTATTGCAGGTGTACAACTACTGCAGGTGCACAACTACTGCAGGTGCACAACTACTGCAGGATGAAATAAACATCGGTATTTCTAGTCTACAAATCACCAGAAAACAACATGCGTTAACTGATGTTGGAGTAAGCTTTTGGGCAAAACATACCAGAGTTAGTTCATTATAAACACATTATTGGCCATTGTACTGCTGTAATGCGCTGGTGATTATGTACATAATGTCATCGTCTGTTAGAGAGGAGTGCCCTGAATTTACAGCTCATTGTAGTTTCTGGTCCGTTACGGTAAACAGATAGTGATACATTATGCAGTGGCTTGCTCTTGTACCGGAGTACGACATTTCCATACTCGTTCCATACTCAGCCTAGATATAATGGCCTGTTATATTGTGGTATACGTTCTTCATTATTCATTTACATTTCGGTATAGAACAAGATAATTTGGGATCCCATTTAATCTCCTGCTGACGTCAGCGATCATACCACGACAGCGGAGAAAGCAGAGCTCCAAGCTACTACGTGGTTCTGAGTGGTGCACTGTGCTCTCACCGACCTCCGTGTTCTCACCGAACTCCGTGCTCCCATCAACCTCATTCTCTCACCGAACTCAGTGTCCTCACTGACGCCATGCTCTCACCAACCCCCATGCTCTCACCGAACCCCATGTTCTCACCAACCCCATGTTCTCGCCAACCCCCGTGCTCTCACCAACCTCCTTACTCTCGATACATGCTGCAGGACGGGGCACGCATGGTTATTTAAACATTATCAAGCACGTGACATTTTTTGTTTTCACCTGTACGCACTTTATGTCTAAAGAACCATGATAATAACCGCCAGGCCTTACTAAATGTCTTACAAACCACAATGATAACCGCCAGGCCTTACTCATGTCTTACAAACCATAATAATAACCGCCAGGCCTTACAAACCATATATCATCGTGCCATCCCCGCCTATACGAGTGCATCAACCGGTCAACCCACAACATCGATGATCGATCACAAACAAGACAGGTGCCAAATAAGAAGCAGTAAGCCTGACCAGTGTCAGGAAGAGCTGTCATGTACTGCCTCACTTCCTTCGTTCACTCATCTACACCCATTCCATACCACAGCCAAACAATGCCTTCCACTTTCATCCAAGCCACTGAATCCCGCATTGGCATTTGATCCTTGCCACACTGTTGCATAAATTGAAAAGAGACATTTTATATGTTATATATTGTGGACTATGTTTTCATAACGCTTTATTGATTTATCTATATGGTATGGTTTTTCCGATTTTACTGTTTGCATTACTTCAGATGGAATGATGGACAAAATTCCTTTGATCATTCTGCTGGACCCAAAACATAGAGCAAAATAGAAAGCCATTAACAGCGGCCAGTCAGTAACAGCAACAGAAAAAAGATAGCCATTAACAGCGGCCAATCAGTGACAGCAACAGAAAACAGAAACTACATACAGAACGATCCAATCAAAATGGCGAATCATTCCTAAACTTATCGCTTTACCTCATCGGAAAGGTAGTAACTCTGATGGCATGCTGTGACATAACAAGGTGTGTCTTTAGACCTGTACTGCTCCTGTACAGTGGACATCCAACACTAGTCAGCACGCACCATACATATACGCTTCAGCATCATACATGGCGATATATAACCCGATATGCTGCGGATATATAACCCGATATGCTCGGATATATAACCCGATATGCTCGGAATACGTGGCGATATATAACCCGATATGCTCGGAATACAAATCGTAATTCACCACACAATGAATACTCTAGTCGTCGACCATAATGCATCAGCACACAGACAAATCTGTGACCACAAATAGCATCGAGCCTAGAAATTAATGCTGGTATTCGTTACCTGTCATGGTCAATGATTGATGGAGCCCCAAGGCAGATTCTTGAAAGAGGAATTCTAATTTATATTCTATGTATCCGATGGGTAATCCATCCGAGTCGGGTTGATTAGTGGCACTGCGTTCGAAATGTGCTCCTCGTTAAACGAATGACGCTTCTTTAATTAGGCAAGTGGGGGAGGGGTAATTGTGAGTTAGCCATATCAGCAGGACCCCGATGGATTTCGTGTCACGCATCAGGCGCCGGGCTATAGCACCTTCTTCGCTCTCATTGCTCTGTATTTGGTGATTGGCTTACTGATATGCTTAATTTGATCAAAGAGCTTGTTGCTTCCCTAAGCGGGTTCACTCCCGACCAAATACGTGAAAACGCCACCTGTGTGCCAGTGCGTAGCTTGTCGTATCGTCCATCCTAAAACCACGTGGAAATTTGAAGGAGCGTTTTCCTTGACCAGTAAGATGACAACATCACTCTAGAATAAACAACAGTCCGATTTGCTTTTGCTAATTTGCTTTTAGCTATAGTGTACTGGAAATGCTACAAACGCTCACATAAGTCAATAAGTGTGAACCCTCGTAGCAAAGCTATAAATTGTTTGGCATCGTATTCGCGGTAGGTCATGTTGGTGGAACGATGTTCAAATATTTACATGGTATACAATAAAGTCAACTGTATGGCCACCATGTTCATCTTTTGTTTAATATTTGTTGGATAAAATATATGCTTCGACGGCAGAGCAAATATAGTCATAAGGAAATGGGCGACTCTCAACTATGTGGCAATGATTTAGTCACTGTTAGCCATGCTACTTTTATGACAGCATAAAAAACTTCAAATTTCACTGCCTAGGATTTGTTTTTGCTTGATTCGTTCAATGCTTTGTGAAACCTAGGTGCTTGTTGCAGGAGTGAATTGATAAATGGATGGTATGCCGGGAATCCTCATGGTTTGCCATGAATCCTCGTCCCTGCATCGTGTGTTGCAATACCGTGTAGTGTACGTACTCCAAATTATAGAAACCGTGGGTGCAATTAGCTAGTTACATGAAATGGAACGCATGTCGTTCTATGATATATTATTCATGTTCTTTGCCAAATAAATGGAGGGTTAGAAATCGCATGTTGTTTATGGCTGACGAAGGAAAAACTTCCATTATTGAGATCAAAGTAGCACTGCGCGTGTCAGGACCAGCCACTTTGATCATAGCGCTACTAATCAACTCGGTAAGGATAGAGTGCCCAGCGGATGCAGAGAATCTAAATTAGTTTTCCTTCTGTAGGAGCAGACCTCTTGATAGGCAGGACGTTATTCATGATACCAGATTTGTCTGGGTTTTTGATGTGAGTGTTGGATG